>OY796660.1:39421379-39686379 GCA_963680705.1 Rhagium mordax | reverse complement strand
CAAAGCCGTGTCAGTTAGTTACTAGGTTACGGAAATCCTGCATTAGTACTACTATGACATTTTTTAAACTTTAAACTTTGTAATGCTTTTTAATATACAATATATGCTTATAATTACCTGCTAACACAAAATACGAAAAAATAGTATAAACAAATATCGTTAGAAAAGCAATTTTACTAAACTCATATAGTTTTTGAGTTACTCGCTCGCTACGCTCGCTCGTACTCAAACACTATATTCGTTTAGTAAAACTTTGCTTTTCTAAACTTGTTGTTTAATGTACTATCACTTTACAAAAATATCCATTTTATAATACAAGTATGGAAAAAGATTGTTTGTATGTGCTTGTGTGTGGATATATTGTGTGTGTGTGTGTGTGTAAATTTATAGTGTTGTATTTTTAAATGATTAAGTATAAATACAACTTGTTAAGTTGTTAATAATTATTTGAAAGTATAACTTAATTATACTTTCCTCTTTTTGTATTATTTATGTGAATATCTATTCATAAAATAATTATGAATTTTAATTTTGTATCAACAGATTGACATACAGATCGACGCAAATAAAAGACATTACTATTCGTGATTTGCTGAAAAATGAAAATCTAGATGAAGCAACTTCAGAACAACTTTTTCTGATTACAATACATCCTTCTAGGGAAGTAAAAACTTGATGACGTCATCCAATAGCACAGAAAACATCACTGAGTTGGACATCAAAAATTGAAGTTACCTACCGTTGCGTTTTAATACATTTACATTAAAATTTTTTGACAGTTCTAACAACTAATTAAATTCCGTTATTTCTTGTCATGTGACACAAATCACCCAATCATTTTAAGATTACACTGATAATTACCATCCAGGGAAATTTTCAATCACTATGACAACAAAATTATTCAACTTTGACAACTGCCAAATAAATTTCAAAATGTCACGTTTTGGCAATGCCAATTCTCAATCTATAAACTTTTAATAAATAAATAATTGTTTTGGTCTGTTGCGACATTTTGATTTTATTTTTTCAAAAAATTTTCTGACCGAATATCCCTCAGACATTGACAAATGCCTCATAATTTTATGACAACCTCAAGCAAGTAGCTTGGTAATAGCCCTCCGCCTTCGGCGTCGGGCTATTACCAAGCAACGTGCTTTCGATTGTCATAAAATTATCTCGTACATTATCAATGTCTTAGGGACATTATAGCTGATAATAAACTTTTACAATAAATATTTTAAATGTTTCATTCTTTCTTTTTAAAAAACTTTTCATTCCATCAAATTTGGTGAAATTCTGAGCGACTTCAAGTTTGTCTAAAATTCGTCCAGAGGCGTGCATCAAAAGATTAAATGTAAATTTTCTGGAAAACGGCTTGTCATATTAAAAAGTGCCAAGAGACATTAAATTTTTATTTTTTCTTGCTTTATTGAATTAAACTGGAAACATGGGAAAATATCAGTGGCGTACTACTTTTTTGTAAAAAAGAGCCTTAGTAAATCCATATATATACGCCCATGGTTAAGTAAAGTAGTGGGTTGTTATTCTAAAATAGCTCTCTAAATTGTATGTAAAGAATTGGCAAGTTTGGATTCGATACTTCTTAGCATTCTGGAAATATAAATATAAATCCGTATTTATTTTCAAACTTTAACACCCTGTATCTCGAAAACTAAGCATTTTTCAACCTATGTTTATAGGAACTTTTTTTAATAATTTTCAATTGTCTATCGACTGTTAAAGTCTTGCTACAAAAACTGGAACACCCTGTATAAATAAGTTTAAGTAAATTATTTCTTTCCTTTTCTTTTTTGGGATTTATTACCACATTCCTCGAGATTCCTATCCAAAAAATTCGATTTATCTAAAAAATATTCAAATTAACCAGTTTAAAACTGGGAAATAACCTCTACGCCTTTGACGTAATGTCAGAGGATCAGTAGGTGCTCTTGTAAAGGCACCCCACACCATTAATGCTCCTCCAAAATTGCGCTTTGTTAGAATTTCAGGTTCTCTTCTCAGATTGCGCCAGTAGCAATTAAATCCATCTGGACCATCAAGTTTAAATTTCTTTTCATCAGAAAAGATCACCTAAAATGATTTTTTTCCAAATAATTTAAACTTTCTAGGATTTAATTGCTACTGGCGCGATCTGAGAAAAGAACCTGAAATTCTAACAAAGCGCAATTTTGGAGGAGGAACATTAATGGTGTGGGGTGCCTTTACAAGAGCAAATGTTTTGACCCTAGCTTATCCATCAACACGTATGAATAGCAGAGAATATACTGATGTGCTTCAAGATCATTTGCTCCCCTTTTTAAATGAAAACAACAATGTTGATTTCAAGTTCCAGCAAGACAATGCTCGAATTCACGTTAGCAGAGAGTCCATGGAGTGGTTCCTTGAGAATGATATTGATTTATTGGAGTGGCCAGCATGCTCGCCGGATTTAAATCCAATTGAAAACCACTGGGGAATTATTGTTCGACGGCTGTATGCCAATTATAAGAAGTACGATACTCTTCGTGAACTCAAGACTGCCATAGAAGAGATTTGGGTCAATTTGGAGCCTGAAGTCTTAAATAACCTGGTGAACAGTATGAATAATAGACTATTTGAAGTCATTCGTAAAAATGGAGACGTTACACATTATTGATTTTTGTTTGTTAGTGGTTTTGTTGAGTTTTATCCAATAGGCGCTATAGTTATGCACCAATAAATTCAGGATGTTTTCTTAATTTAAAACATAACTAAGACTTGTTTAATTACCTTCTTTTAGTGTACTTTCTTACCTCCTAAGTCCTTGGTAACCTTGGTAATGTTAAGTGGACAAACACTGCCAAATATGGGGTGGCGCTATAGTTATGCTCTCTAGTATATATATATATATATATATATATATATATATATATATATATATATATATATATATATATATATATATATATATATATATATATATATATATATATATATATATATATATATATATATATATATATATATATATATATATATATATATATATATATATATATATATATATATATATATAGTTATGCTCTCTAGTATATATATATATATATAAACTAGAGAGCATAACTATAGCGCCACCCCATATTTGGCAGTGTTTGTCCACTTAACATTACCAAGGTTACCAAGGACTTAGGAGGTAAGAAAGTACACTAAAAGAAGGTAATTAAACAAGTCTTAGTTATGTTTTAAATTAAGAAAACATCCTGAATTTATTGGTGCATAACTATAGCGCCTATTGGAACAAAACCACTAACAAACAAAAATCAATAATGTGTAACGTCTCCATTTTTACGAATGACTTCAAATAGTCTATTATTCATACTGTTCACCAGGTTATTTAAGACTTCAGGCTCCAAATTGACCCAAATCTCTTCTATGGTAGTCTTGAGTTCACGAAGAGTATCGTACTTCTTATTATTGGCATACAGCCGTCGAACAATAATTCCCCAGTGGTTTTCAATTGGATTTAAATCCGGCGAGCATGCTGGCCACTCCAATAAATCAATATCATTCTCAAGGAACCACTCCATGGACTCTCTGCTAACGTGAATTCGAGCATTGTCTTGCTGGAACTTGAAATCAACATTGTTGTTTTCATTTAAAAAGGGGAGCAAATGATCTTGAAGCACATCAGTATATTCTCTGCTATTCATACGTGTTGATGGATAAGCTAGGGTCAAAACATTTGCTCTTGTAAAGGCACCCTACACCATTAATGTTCCTCCTCCAAAATTGCGCTTTGTTAGAATTTCAGGTTCTTTTCTCAGATCGCGCCAGTAGCAATTAAATCCTAGAAAGTTTAAATTATTTGGAAAAAAATCATTTTAGGTGATCTTTTCTGATGAAAAGAAATTTAAACTTGATGGTCCAGACGGATTTAATTGCTACTGGCGCAATCTGAGAAGAGAACCTGAAATTCTAACAAAGCGCAATTTTGGAGGAGCATTAATGGTGTGGGGTGCCTTTACAAGAGCACCTACTGATCCTCTGACATTACGTCAAAGGCGTAGAGGTTATTTCCCAGTTTTAAACTGGTTAATTTGAATATTTTTTAGATAAATCGAATTTTTTGGATAGGAATCTCGAGGAATGTGGTAATAAATCCCAAAAAAGAAAAGGAAAGAAATAATTTACTTAAACTTATTTATACAGGGTGTTCCAGTTTTTGTAGCAAGACTTTAACAGTCGATAGACAATTGAAAATTATTAAAAAAAGTTCCTATAAACATAGGTTGAAAAATGCTTAGTTTTCGAGATACAGGGTGTTAAAGTTTGAAAATAAATACGGATTTATATTTATATTTCCAGAATGCTAAGAAGTATCGAATCCAAACTTGCCAATTCTTTACATACAATTTAGAGAGCTATTTTAGAATAACAACCCACTACTTTACTTAACCATGGGCGTATATATATGGATTTACTAAGGCTCTTTTTTACAAAAAAGTAGTACGCCACTGATATTTTCCCATGTTTCCAGTTTAATTCAATAAAGCAAGAAAAAATAAAAATTTAATGTCTCTTGGCACTTTTTAATATGACAAGCCGTTTTCCAGAAAATTTACATTTAATCTTTTGATGCACGCCTCTGGACGAATTTTAGACAAACTTGAAGTCGCTCAGAATTTCACCAAATTTGATGGAATGAAAAGTCTTTTAAAAAGAAAGAATGAAACATTTAAAATATTTATTGTAAAAGTTTATTATCAGCTATAATATCCCTAAGACATTGATAATGTACGAGATAATTTTATGACAATCGAAAGCACGTTGCTTGGTAATAGCCCGACGCCGAAGGCGGAGGGCTATTACCAAGCTACTTGCTTGAGGTTGTCATAAAATTATGAGGCATTTGTCAATGTCTGAGGGATATTCGGTCAGAAAATTTTTTGTAAAAATAAAATCAAAATGTCGCAACAGACCAAAACAATTATTTATTTATTAAAAGTTTATAGATTGAGAATTGGCATTGCCAAAACGTGACATTTTGAAATTTATTTGGCAGTTGTCAAAGTTGAATAATTTTGTTGTCATAGTGATTGAAAATTTCCCTGGATGGTAATTATCAGTGTAATCTTAAAATGATTGGGTGATTTGTGTCACATGACAAGAAATAACGGAATTTAATTAGTTGTTAGAACTGTCAAAAAATTTTAATGTAAATGTATTAAAACGCAACGCAACATTATTGATTTTTGTTTGTTAGTGGTTTTGTTGAGTTTTATCCAATAGGCGCTATAGTTATGCACCAATAAATTCAGGATGTTTTCTTAATTTAAAACATAACTAAGACTTGTTTAATTACCTTCTTTTAGTGTACTTTCTTACCTCCTTGGTAACCTTGGTAATGTTAAGTGGACAAACACTGCCAAATATGGGGTGGCGCTATAGTTATGCTCTCTAGTTTATATATATATATATATATATATATATATATATATATATATATATATATATATATATATATATATATATATATATATATATATATATATATATATATATATATATATATATATATATATATATATATATATATATATATATATATATATATATATATATATATATATATATATATATATATATATATATATATATGTATAAGTTACGGTGCTTGCCGCGACGCATTCAATTAAGATATTTACTGGTGCTTAGCGACCCAAATTACGCAGTAAAATCGGCAACGCTGCATTAATTTTCTCCAAGGGTCGCTAAACCACGGTAAGTAGACAAATTTATTATAATAAACGACAATATCATGTTTAAAATAAAAATAAAACTACTCATATGTGACGTAATTGTGAATAATACACATAAAATACTATTGACAGACTATATAATTTATATAAATAATGTACCTATAGTATAGTATCAGATATCTTGTGATTATTAATTGTTAAACAATTCTACATACTTTTTTTACCATTTCGTAATTATTATACGTTATAGTGAAATCGTATCATGTATATATCATCTTTTATTTTTGTCTTTTAGCTTCTCAGTAATCTGCAGTATTCAACCTATAGAATATACTAGTGAAATAAATAACTTTAATTGTTACACTGTTTTGGATAGAGGCTAGAACATTCTCGAATAATTATTTATATATTACACGTACCTTCAGGATGTAATAATAATTATTGTTAAATTTGTTGTAACGATCAGGTGTTACTGCTGTTAGTTCAATATAATTGGCATTGCAGATTGGCATTATACCATTACAGAAATTAAAGTAGATTTCTTTATCCTTATTAGAATTCGCGATATAGGTGTTTGCTACTATACCGGCGATTATTAATACTAATGAATACAGAAATTAGAGTAGATTTCTTTATCCTTATTAGAGAGTTCGCGCTATAGTTTGCTACTATACCGATAAGCAACTAGGTATTTACAAATTGTGACTGTGCCGCCAATCCCTGTCTCTTTTCTGTAAGTCTGAATGCACGTTACAGAATTCAAGTCTGTGACAAGGGCCAATCAAAATTCTAGAAAAAAACAACTACTGGCCGCACGTTAGCTATTTTTGTTTACATTTAAGATTAGCTTGTAATTTAATAATCAACATTAACATAAAAACTGTTTAATTTTTTTTCAGCAATTTTAGGTTATTATAAACCACCACGACTTTTTTAATTGGGAAATTAATAACAGGAAAGTTTGTGCTATCTGAAATTTTGTAGAACTGACGGGTATAACCACTCTCTAACATCGATCGAATTTATTAAATTATTGGCTGTATAAAAATCAACAGTTGATGAACTGTTGCAATTTTTAGATTGCTTCAAGGTTACCTCCTTTATCAGGAGCAGAGAGAAGTAATAAGAGTTGGGATTACTACTGTTGGCACCAACTTCGCAAGTGGAGACCGTTTTAATAACGTATTGTACTAAACGGTTCTGTCGGTCATACAGACTATCTATTCTATAGTAGGCCTTTTCCTTTGCAATGATAGTGTACACTAGTGTAGGTTTTGTCTCTCTTTAACTTGTGATATCTGAATTGATGTCATCTCTGTCAGTGTAGTTCAGTGCTACACTTCGTGTACAAAGGAAAGGACCTAGTGTAACTCCCTTCCGGGCACCTTTCAGCTTTCAATTAGGAGATAGTCTCATTTACGTGGTGTGCTTATGTTTTGTTCCATGATCTCATAACCAAGATTGCGAAATTCAAAGCTGTCCGGAAGGGAGTTACACTTCGTTCCTATAATCTTAACTAGCAGACTAATTTCAAGTAGTTGTAACGCTAAAAGTTAACAAAACGCGGAAGCTCTCTTGTCTGGAGGCAAAGGCGTGGGTTGGGTCAGTTCCCTTTTTTTATTTATTATTATTATGTAGGTAAGCTATGTGGGCGCCAGCCGATGAGAATCGACGAGGAGAGGGAAACGTAAACCAAATGAACAAAACAAAGAATGGTATAAATAGAGAAAATATAATAATATAATATAAGGGTATAAGTACGTACACATATATATGAATAGGTATAAACAAGTAGACAACCGGTAATATTGTGCAATGAAACACAAAAACACTCAAAATAACTATTAAAAAGTTCGTGCCTATTTTAACATAAACAATATGATTTAGGTAGAGTGGTAGCAATGACAAATGTAAACTATAACATTTGTCGTTGGTGGTAGCCTACTGCACCATACCTCGTGTATATTTGGTAAAGAACGTATGTACCTTGTGTACAGTGCTTTTGACTAGTTTTACCCTCAGTTTTAATAAGAGTAACTAAATACTTTACAATAAATTTCCTGGGTAAGGTTGATTATAAGTTATGAAACTATGCAAGCAATAAATAATAACATGTAGAGAGTAAACACCAATATTGCAAATAGAAATAACACAACGAGCTTTTGGGGTTATGTCTCGCAACAGCTGTTCTGAGCTCACACAAAAATGCTAATAAAGGTATGTATTATTTAACAATGCACTATATTTAAAGATCAAAAGAGAAAGTTCATATATTTATTACCAATTTTAGTAACTCCTGTATAAAAAGACGTAGATCGTACTCACAAAACTTTGGCCTCTCTAGTCTCGTGTTACTTTTCCGGTGCATCGTTCAGGCCAGCACGACTACCAAATCTCGACACCAGGGAACAATAACCAAAACCAAATAAAATGGGCAAACAAAAGGTGCAGGCTGACAAACGAACCATAAATCAAATTGCCAATGGTTGACTGGTTGTGGACGCTCCAAACGAAACTATCCTCAGCAACGAGCTTATACAATTTTAGATGTCCCAACCTTGGCCGGAATTTTTGTAGGGACCAAACTCTGCTGGTACACAATATATGTTCTGGTACTTTCTGTGCAAAATACTGAGATGTATGGGTGATACGAAAAACCTAAAAAGTTTTACCGTAAGATTTTCGGTTTACGTTCTAGTTTGACAAATTTTTATTATTTCTAAAATGTGGATAAAAATAAAATATTAATTTAATTAAATTACTGACCTTAGATGTTATTAGGTTTCTTTAAAAAATCTTGGGCTGGTTGAGTATAGATCTGAACAATTCAATTTCTCAAAGATGTCTGCCCTTTTTTTTTTTGTCTCCCACATTCAAAAAACTAGCTTTTTTGCACCAAATTTATCAAATCTTGAACTTCACAAAAATCCCTAGTTTGACATTTTATCTGTCAATTCTTGGACAGACCAAAACATATAATGTGCAGTTAAAAATTTGGAACGTCTTGTGGCTTTGACTCTTATCGTGCAAGAAGAATCATCCAGGTAATTTTATAGTGATTTAATTTACTGAATAATTCATATTAAAATTACTAACGATTAACTATCTAACCTACAACTTTGTTTTGTTTCAGGAAATATTTACACACGGGACAATTTATACACATCACATAAATTGAAAATAAATGTTGGCTAGAGGCCGGAGGCCAGAGGTAAGTGTAAATAAACCTGCTTCATCACATATGTAATTGTTTAATTTATCTTTTAGGACCCCATCGATCGGCTAATTGTAGCATTGTGACAATCTTGGAACAAACCTTACATCAGTATAGCAATATGGACATATAACAATAATGTGACAACTGCTAACAAAATTAGATATTTTTTAATAAACTCCATATTCACTGTTTTTCACTTATTTAAAATATTTTCCAAAATCGCCGTTAAATTTTTGAGATATGCAACCAGTTTATCATAATGGTGTGTCGCCGTTAAATTTTTGTAATATGCAACCAGTTTATCATGGTGGTGTATTGTGTATTGAAGAAAAGGTGGCAGGAGACTGTTACTGGTGGTGTAAGTCATTTGCACCAATGCAAAATTCGATGCCTATTACAATCAAAACATTTGGACCGTTACATAGTTATATGTATACCTCCGATCAACAACTTTCATGATATAACTCAAACATTCTTCTATACCCATTATACAATGAAGAAATAAATACAAAATAAAGTACACCCTGTTTTTATATAACTTTTAAATTTGAGCCCGAAATCGAGTTTTTCTACCTCAAAAACCCCCATTTCCTAAATTTCATTCCAATCGAAAGTCCTTAAGGCATTTCTTCTCGAAAAAATGAAATACAAATATCTACAGATACTAACTTATAGACTTTTTGTTTAGCAGCTACAACATTGTAAGTTATATCTTTTAATATGTAATTTGGCCTAAAAAATCGAATGGTACTAATGGCGACTCGCCATCTATAACGGTCTTCGAGATACGGCCGCTTTTTCGAGAGAAAATTGTAAAATTTGTAATAAGTTTATTATTCGTTTCTCAGAAAATTTTATTCTTCATAAAAGTTTCTAATCAATGCGGTGCACATATTTTCGTCAACAAATCGAAGCTGGAATATACACAGTGGAGAGAAAATATGCAAACTTGCACTATTGGCTGTAAATCACCCCATCACGGCTTCCACGTGCGTCGTAGGTAAAATCTGAGCCCGAAAACGAGTTTCCCAATGAAGAAATAAATACAAAATAAAGTACACCCTGTTTTTATATAACTTTTAAATTACCCGCCCTGGCTTAGTGGTTCTTGACGTGATTTGTATGACCGACAGAACCGTTTAGTACAATACGTTATCAAAACGGTCGCCACTTGGTGCCAACTGTAGTATGCGATTGCCAACTCTTTATATTACTTCTATGTCATTACAATGGCAGCTGTAACCTTAGCTAGGGGTATTTTCCTACTTTTTTTTAAAGTCAGTTATGGAAATTAGAGAGAAAATGATGAGACACGTGTCTCTGGAATTTTCATTTTGAGTTTATTTTAATCCAAAAATTAATTATTTAAAGTTTGTCATATGTATGTGACGTCATTAAGCGAAAATTCAAAAAACGCGCCAGTTTCTAGTAATTTCTAGGATCTTTCTACTCGTGTGGCTGCTAAAAATATGTCAACGCTCGTTTCATACTTCACTTTTGTTTGTGTTTGACTTTGGCAAAAGTTCTTTGTTAAATTCTATTTACGTTGTTATTACAAGTGTATATTTAGTAGTAGGAGTAAATATCGTAATTTGCAGAGGTGAGTTCGACTGTTTTGTTGAATTTGCAAAAGTACCTACTGTTAATTTTGCTTCCTAGGATGTCGAAAAAGACAGCTAAGTATTGCTTTGTACCATCATGCAAAAATACGTCTTTTACCTCCAACAAAATATTTCTAACTATACCGTTTAATGAGGAAACTAGGAGAGAATGGTGTGTTGCTGTAGGAAGACACAAAATTCCTAAACATACTTCAGGAAATTACTATTGTTGTGAGGACCACTTCGATGTTAGTTTGTTATTTTAATTTAGAAGTAGAAATGCTAATTAATTTGTTTTAGTTAGAGGAAGACTGTGAAAACTGGATTGGATTTAAGTTAATGCAACAGAAACTTATTTTAAAGAAAACTATTGTACCCCATAAAAATTTAAGTGGCGAAGAAATTCCTTAAGATGTGTCTCAACTAAGTGACTCTTCTAAAAAAAGAAAAATAGAAAAACTTGAACAAGTATCACAATCGTCTTCGTCTGTGAAACGAGTTTTATTTGAGGAACCAGTTACATCAGCCCACACATCATCTGCTGAAAGTTCACCAGAAAAAATCACTTTGTCTGGGAGTTCGCCACAGAAAAGTATCATTCTTCAATCGTCCTCTGCATCCTCTCTAGCTTCAAATTTGTCGTCTTCACAAATTCAAGGCAGTAGTTCATCAGACAATGAAGTGATGGTTGAGTGTAAAGATACCTATTTGCAGAAAATAAGTATAGACAGAACCTTATTAGTGATTGAAAACCATTCATGATTTTATTTAGGATTACCTAAGGATACATATTTTATTGTTAAATTATTACAAGACTAAAGTAAAATTTGTTATCGAAACATTTTAATTGTATTGAAGAAAATACGTTTAAATTACAGTTTCTACCGTATTGCATTAGATTTTGGTATCGGTGTGTCTGCTGTGTCCAAAATATTTACAAAAGATTTACCTGTTTTAGCAGGTTATTTTAAAAGTTTAATTTTTTGGCCACAACCTGATCTAATTAAAGAAAATCTACCAATACCATTCAGAGCAAGGTACTGGAATGTTCAATCAATCATAGACTGTTTTGAAGTACAGATTGAACAGCCTGCTAACAGCCTACATCAATCGTTGACGTGGTCTTAATATAAAAAAGGTAATACTTTAAAATACTTATAAGTGCCACTCCAGATGGTGTAGTCAATTTTGTTTCCACTGGCTTTGGCGGAAGAGTGACAGATTCCGAAATTGTTAAGGAATCTGGATATATAGACATTTTGCCACAACACTGTGATGTCATGGCAGATAGGGGCTTCAAGCACATTGACTCTTTATTAGCAACTAAAAATTGTAAGTTGATTAGGCCTCCGAGTATTGCGTCTGGATCAAAAAGCACTAAAGAAGATGTAAAACTAAGCAAAAGGATAGTAAGCTTAAGGATTCACATCGAAAGAGTGATTCGAAGACTCAGGGAATTTGAAATGTTGAAACCACATGCGTGTATAGACTTAACTATGGCATGGAAATTAGATTGTAGTTTTTATTGCATGTGGCATCATAAATTTTCAGGGCTCTTTAATAAGGTAAAGTGTACTTCATATTTTACAAGGAGTTGTCGAAAGCAGACCGATGTTGGGTTTTATAAATGTATGGCATTATTTTGTAATCCATGCAGAGATTGATCCATCTTATGTGATATGCCTATCTAATGTCATATATAAAATAACAAAATTTTCAAGAAAAACAATTTTATTTTATTTTTTTATTTTATTGAGACTTTGTATACTAAATATATTTGAATAAACACAATATTAACTCTTATAAACTATGTATACATGTATTTTTAGCAGCTAATAAAACAAAATTAAAAGTGATTCTGTTTTAATTTAATAATTATATTTAAATGTCATTTCACTAATCGTGGGTAAATAGCAATTTTCCAAAATTCCATTGATTTCCATTGATATCCTCAATAAATTGTCTGTCAAATTACACCTCTTGAATTTCTACTTCTTTAGTTGCTTCAAAAATAGGAGAGGCTACACAAAACAAACCTAACCGTTTGCCGGAAATTAACTTTTGCAACTGAATTTGGGATAAATATTTTTTATTTATGTTTCCCTTCCCAAAATAATGAGCAACATTTTGTCAGATGATGGACATTTTACTTCAATGACATAATCATCTGATATTGCATCAGGTGAAGCTCCCAGGAGTGGATATTGCCTGTTCTCGTCAACTTTATTTTCTTTTTCTCTGCGACTACTTTCAACACGCTTTCTTCCAAGTCTCGTCCTCTCTGAATAGCTTCCGTGTCTGGTAAACTTACCGCTCCAAGAATTTGTTCGACTAACGAACCATCAAGAGTAGAACAAACTGATGCTTCGTAAATCTTGGATGCAGTTATTCTTCCATAGCGCAGTTCAAACCAAACAGGTGTCTTGTATTGGCTAAGGGTTTCTTTCTCCACTTTTTTACAAAGTTCACCTGACATGTGTAATTTGCAGTATTCTATAAAATTATTTACGTCAGAATTACTCACAGTTTTTACTTAATTTAAATGTAATATGTGAACAGAGAGTCTCTTATGTGCTGTCGGAGATTCAAAATATTTTACTACATTTCCTTCACATTTTTCTTCCTTTGCTTTTGCAATTACTTTAGAAAGAAAATCCTGTACTTCAGACAGCTGTGGAGGCTTATCGCCAGACTTTAAATCGACAGTCTTCAAAGTTTTTATTGTAGTTCCCACTTTTGCCAATAAGGGTTTTTCCAATAACATTCAATTGCTGTTGGACTAGGTTCTTCAGACTTTCTTAGTAGCCAGTACAAAAATGCTATAGCATGTTTACAACCTAAAAATATTTATATGAAAATTAATATATATAAAACATTATAACTTTACATCTTACCAGAACTAGCAACACAGTCGTGACACTCTGATGATACTACTTTGTCTTCTGCCTCATCTATTATAATAGTAACATTGTACGTTTGGCTTCGAACCTTATGTTCCGGGCTAATTTTTCCCTTTACAGTACAAATATTGTTATCTCTTTTCAACTGTACATGCCGCGTCTTCATAACTTTCCCTTGTTGCCCTTTAATATGGAATAATTTATATTTATTTATACCTACTTTAATTTTCAGAGCAAAGTATACTAACCTCACATTTTTTATCCCCCTTATTTCCGAACTTCAATAACTCATATTGTCCATGAAAAACAAAGATATCATAAAAGGGTCTATGACTGGCAAATTATCGGATTTAGCTTCTACAAAACCTTGTTCCATGTTTAATAAAGATAATTTAAGCACCACGAAAATTGCAACAAATAAAAACAATCAACAACCACCTCTTATCCAACAAAACAAATATCGGTACCTTGGAGTCAAAAGGTCGGATGTCCCAATTTAGCATTTTAGACTAGCGGCATTTCTCTGAAATATAAGGTGGTATGGTATATTCAAAGTCCTGTATTACTGTAGACTTTTGACTTAAGTTTGGTTTTGATGTGGATTTGAGTTACTAATAGATGATACATTAATCCTCTGCAATGGTTTCTTTGTTAAAACATCAAATTTAATAAAAAAAACGTGGACATCAGGCTTTTCAAGTTTGCTTTTTGTATGTAATTTACTACTGCCTTTTTATTAATGATAAGATGTTAGCAAATTACTTGTAACAAAGTATTTTCTAGGAACAAAAACACAAAATTTGTAAAAAAAAATTTAAAAAAAATTTAGCTTAATACAAATAGAACGCACAGACCCGGTAAAAATCTAAATAAATCCAAAATGTTATGGGATAAAAGGTATGTTCTTATAAAAATTATGAGGATTTTCATCTATCCATTCCAACGCAGTGTCATAAGATTATCATATTTTTTTTTGTTTATAGGTACTAAGCTGTCAATCCTTATGGGTTCAATTTTAAATTCAGAATCAATAAATTTGGTCTTATAGAACAGGGTTCCGGGGTCATCTTTCTGAATTCGTGAATGTACTATGTTAGAACTTAAGAATGGCTCTGAGTCTGTGTTCTTTTTCCTTGTTGTTGTCAATATACAGACTGATTGCCAGTGTATAATGTGGACCAATTTTTAAATTCTTTTTGAGACAACTCATCTACTAACAAATTTGCCCCGCATGTTCTTATAAATTGAGCCAACTCCCTTGGGGTTTGTATTGACATTGTGGGCAAATTAAAGTTACAAATGGCAGATGTCCAAGTGGGGGTATGAACAATAAGGCAGAAGTCCGAAATAGGGCTTTTTGTCAACATCCTTCTACTGGACATCTGGCATATGTTATAAATTTTTTTATTATTAAGTTAAAAATATGGGCATCTGACTATTTGAATCGGTAGTTGGTATAGTCATGGACATGAGGCTATTATTATGTCCATTTTTGCCAAAAGTGGACATCCGCCCTTTTGACTCCAAGGTACCGATATGTCAAACAAACATGAACCCATGGGCACTCGGGCAGATCAGTGTTGTCTTAAGTGTTGCTATCTGCGGTAACATTTGAGACAAATAATTCCCTAATTTTCGCTTAATGACGTCACGAATATACATTAAAATTTCAAAATTAAATAAAAAAATCTACCGATTGGTTTTCAATAATTTTTGGTTTGTAAACTCTAAAATATGTATATTTTAGGAAAATGCAAATTTCCACTTTCATTTCGATTGATGGAAAATACCCAGATTTGGTAGTTAAAAAATAATTTGGAAAGGTTTTTGCTGAAATAAGTTTATTCGATTCTCACACATCTATGGAATATATATATTTTACATACTGTATGTCCTCTTGTGTGCAGTAGGGATACTAACACAACCCAAATTCGTTTCCTTGTTTAGCCTCTGTAGTTTTGACCGTACATAGTGTCACCATCTTCGGTCGAATAGAGAAAGTAATATAAAATTGAATTTATTGAATTTTGTTCAATCGCTACTGGAAATATCGACTTTAGCACAGTCTAAAGATATAGTATCTTTTGCCTGTGACTTTAGTGTTTTACACAAATTAATATCGTTTTGACAACAATTTATTACGTATTTTGGGAAATTAATAACACGATTTGCTATCCGAAATTTTGTAGAACTGACGGGTTTAAACACTCACTAAAAGAGGGCTACGCGTTCGTCGATTGAATTTATTGAATTATTGCCACTCAGAGGTTTAGATTTGGTAGTTAAAAAATAAATTGAACAGTTATTTGCTGAAATAAGTTTATTCGATCCTCACACATCTACTCAAATAGGAATATATAATTTTAAATACTGTATGCTGTCTAGGGTGCAGTAGGAATACTAACACAATCCAAATTCATGTTCCATGCTTTGACAGTACATAGTATCACCATCTTCGGTCGAGTAGAGAAAGTAATATAAAATTTAATTTATTGAGTTTTGCTCAATCGCTACTGGAAATATCGACTTTAGTGTTTTACACAAATTAATATCGTTTTGACAACAATTTATTACGTATTTTGGGAAATTAATAACACAATTTGCTATCCGAAATTTTGTAGAACTAACGGGTTTAAACACTCTCTAAAAGAGGGCTACGCGTTCGTCGATCGAATTTATTGAATTATTGCCACTCAGAGGTTTAGATTTGGTAGTTAAAAAATACTTTGAACAGTTATTTGCTGAAATAAGTTTATTCGATCAAATGGGAATATATCATATTAAATACCGTATGCCCTCTAGGGTGCAGTAGGAATACTAACACAATCCAAATTCATGTTCCATGCTTTGACAGTACATAGTATCACCATCTTCGGTCGAGTAGGGAAAGTAATATAAAATTTAATTTATTGAGTTTTGCTCAATCGCTACTAGAAATATCGACTTTAGTGTTTTACACAAATTAATATCGTTTTGACAACAATTTATTACGTATTTTGGGAAATTAATAACACAATCCGCTATTTTGGGAAATTAATAACACGATTTGCTATCCGAAATTTTGTAGAACTAACGGGTTTAAACACTCTCTAAAAGAGGGCTACGCGTTCGTCGATCGAATTTATTGAATTATTGCCACTCAGAGGTTTAGATTTGGTAGTTAAAAAATACTTTGAACAGTTATTTGCTGAAATAAGTTTATTCGATCCTCACACATCTACTCAAATGGAAATATATCATATTAAACACTGTATGCCCTCTAGGGTGCAGTAGGAATACTAACACAATCCAAATTCATGTTGCATGCTTTGACAGTACATAGTGTCACCATCTTCGGTCGAGTAGAGAAAGTAATATAAAATTGAATTTATTGAGTTTTGCTCAATCGCCACTGGAAATATCGACTATAGTGTTTTACACAAATTAATATCGTTTTGACAACAATTTATTACGTATTTTGGGAAATTAATAACACAGTTTGCTATCCGAAATTTTGTAGAACTAACGGGTTTAAACACTCTCTAAAAGAGGGCTACGCGTTCGTCGATCGAATTTATTGAATTATTGCCACTCAGAGGTTTAGATTTGGTAGTTAAAAAATAATTTGAACAGTTATTTGCTGAAATAAGTTTATTCGATCCTCACACATCTACTCAAATGGGAATATATCATATTAAATACTGTATGCCCTCTAGGGTGCAGTAGGAATACTAACACAATCCAAATTCATGTTCCATGCTTTGACAGTACATAGTGTCACCATCTTCGGTCGAGTAGAGAAAGTAATATAAAATTGAATTTATTGAGTTTTGCTCAATCGCCACTGGAAATATCGACTATAGTGTTTTACACAAATTAATATCGTTTTGACAACAATTTATTACGTATTTTGGGAAATTAATAACACAGTTTGCTATCCGAAATTTTGTAGAACTAACGGGTTTAAACACTCTCTAAAAGAGGGCTACGCGTTCGTCGATCGAATTTATTGAATTATTGCCACTCAGAGGTTTAGATTTGGTAGTTAAAAAATAATTTGAACAGTTATTTGCTGAAATAAGTTTATTCGATCCTCACACATCTACTCAAATGGGAATATATCATATTAAATACTGTATGCCCTCTAGGGTGCAGTAGGAATACTAACACAATCCAAATTCATGTTCCATGCTTTGACAGTACATAGTGTCACCATCTTCGGTCGAGTAGGGAAAGTAATATAAAATTGAATTTATTGAGTTTTGCTCAATCGCCACTGGAAATATCGACTTTAGTGTTTTACACAAATTAATATCGTTTTGACAACAATTTATTACGTATTTTGGGAAATTAATAACACAATTTGCTATCCGAAATTTTGTAGAACTAACGGGTTTAAACACTCTCTAAAAGAGGGCTACGCGTTCGTCGATCGAATTTATTGAATTATTGCCACTCAGAGGTTTAGATTTGGTAGTTAAAAAATAATTTGAACAGTTATTTGCTGAAATAAGTTTATTCGATCCTCACACATCTACTCAAATGGGAATATATCATATTAAATACTGTATGCCCTCTAGGGTGCAGTAGGAATACTAACACAATCCAAATTCATGTTCCATACTTTGACAGTACATAGTGTCACCATCTTCGGTCGAGTAGGGAAAGTAATATAAAATTGAATTTATTGAGTTTTGCTCAATCGCCACTGGAAATATCGACTTTAGTGTTTTACACAAATTAATATCGTTTTGACAACAATTTATTACGTATTTTGGGAAATTAATAACACAATTTGCTATCCGAAATTTTGTAGAACTAACGGGTTTAAAACTCTCTAAAAGAGGGCTACGCGTTCGTCGATCGAATTTATTGAATTATTGCCACTCAGAGGCTTAGATTTGGTAGTTAAAAAATAATTTGAACAGTTATTTGCTGAAATAAGTTTATTCTACACACATCTACTCAAATGGGAATATATCATATTAAATACTGTATGCCCTCTAGGGTGCAGTAGGAATACTAACACAATCCAAATTCATGTTCCATGCTTTGACAGTACATAGTGTCACCATCTTCGGTCGAGTAGGGAAAGTAATTGGAGAAACGCACGGAGTGGGCGACATCTATCGATAAAATCTGAACTATCCAAAACGTGACCAACAAAAGCCGGTTGTGTACATTTTAATGGAGTTTTCTCGTTAGGCATTCGTTTTTTACAGTTTGTTCTTATTTGTATGTTTTTTAAGTGATAAAACTAGTGTTAGTGTTTGGATTAATTGTTCTAGAGGCAAAAACAGGCAACAAATTCATAAAACGGTGGCCACTACGTCCAGAAGTACGTTTATGTTCTGAACCCGCAATGTAGTTCGTATTATAGAAGTTAAAATTCTTTGCACAAATTTCCTGTTCCGGATCAAAAATTTTGCAAGAAATGGGAATGTATTTTATAAATTGGGAAACCAATTACTAACTACATGTTAGTAGAAGCATTTTTTGGATACAGATTAGTAATACCTACCTACAAGGCATATGGTAATAATTTCGTGTCACTTGCATTTCAATGCTACTGGAAATTAAGATGCACTTCTTTGTGAAATGTAAATAATCTGTTATTAAATATTATTGTATAATGTAATCAATGTATTTTAAATAAATGTTTTGTTTTTAACCTTTTATTATCTGCTCTGAAGTTCCCCATTTTAAACTACTCCAGCGAAAGCATCGCAGGTTAATTTTAAATTCATTTTTTTTATAAACCCATATGTATACTTACTTAAGCTGTACTATATGCTGATGCTGATATCTACAATTTCAAATACACAGCCTGGCTGAGCCAATTTCATTGATGTTTTTAGCTCAAAGTTGCAGACGTTGCAGTCAAGACGTTATACACTTTACCTTGATAAATAAATTGTGTGTTCTGCCTGAACAAATCTGCTTCTCTTCAACCTAGTGACCAGATATAATACCTAACCAGTGACTAAAATGTTAAATGAATGTTGGGATATAAAAAAATGAAGAAACAGTATACACTACTCCTAACTTTTATTTTTTTCAATCATTTATTTTCACATATACGTGAAATATTTATCAGAAATTTTTACCATAAGGTCGTATCTTATACATATTTCACTAATATATTAAATATAACTGCCCCAGAATTCACAGAAGTAAACAATTTTTAAAAAACCAATCACTTTCCATTGTAAACAATTTGTTGATCACGTTTTCGTCTTATTTTGACATTAGTCACAGCGCCATCTAGCGAGTCGTGCGTTTTCCCAATATAAAATTTAATTTATTGAGTTTTGCTCAATCGCTACTGGAAATATCGACTTTAGTGTTTTACACAAATTAATATCGTTTTGACAACAATTTATTACGTATTTTGGGAAATTAATAACACAATTTGCTATCCGAAATTTTGTAGAACTAACGGGTTTAAACACTCTCTAAAAGAGGGCTACGCGTTCGTCGATCGAATTTATTGAATTATTGCCACTCAGAGGTTTAGATTTGGTAGTTAAAAAATAATTTGAACAGTTCTTTGCTGAAATAAGTTTATTCGATCCTCACACATCTACTCAAATGGGAATATATCATATTAAATACTGTATGCCCTCTAGGGTGCAGTAGGAATACTAACACAATCCAAATTCAGGTTCCATGCTTTGACAGTACATAGTATCACCATCTTCGGTCGAGTAGGGAAAGTAATTGGAGAAACGCACGGAGTGGGCGACATCTATCGATAAAATCTGAACTATCCAAAACGTGACCAACAAAAGCCGGTTGTGTACAGGGTCATCACGCGAAAATGTCCTTTTTTGAAATAACTCAGCCATTTTCCATGTTATGACATAGATGTAAAGACATTCTGAACTAGGTTTTTCCACAGAATCTAAATTTTCAGTCAAAAAAACAATAACGAATCGCATTTCAGAAATACGACATAAAACTTTTTCTTTTAAATAGAACACCTGTATATTTTGAAATATTTCGTTTCTACTTCTCTTTCTGAATTCAAAAATGGCAACATATCTTATGTTATCTCAAACGGTTTTTAGATATTTAGATTTGATGATATTAAAATCTGACGATATTAAAATAACGTGACCGATTTTGTTAAATAAATTTTGAAAACAAAGAAAACATTAACCATAATGAGAAAATGATCTCTGAGAAACATAGAATGTTGATTTCATAGATTTAATTAACAAAAAAAATATTAATAAACACTAAAAAATTAAAAAATATTAACAAAAAATTAACAATGTTAAATATTATGTAAAAAGTATTATGTCGTATTTCTGAAATGCGATTCGTTATTGTTTTTTTGACTGAAAATTTAGATTCTGTGGAAAAAACTAGTTCAGAATGTCTTTACATCTATGTCATAACATGGAAAATGGCTGAGTTATTTCAAAAAAGGACATTTTCGCGTGATGACCCTGTACATTTTAATGGAGAGAAGTACGTTTATGTTCTGAACCCGCAATGTAGTTCGTATTATAGAAGTTAAAATTCTTTGCACAAATTTCCTGTTCCGGATAAAAAATTTTGCAAGAAATGGGAATGTATTTTATAAATTGGGAAACCAATTACTAACTACATGTTAGTAGAAGCATTTTTTGGATACAGATTAGTAATACCTACCTACAAGGCATATGGTAATAATTTCGTGTCACTTGCATTTCAATGCTACTGGAAATTAAGATGCACTTCTTTGTGAAATGTAAATAATCTGTTATTAAATATTATTGTATAATGTAATCAATGTATTTTAAATAAATGTTTTGTTTTTAACCTTTTATTATCTGCTCTGAAGTTCCCCATTTTAAACTACTCCAGCGAAAGCATCGCAGGTTAATTTTAAATTCATTTTTTTTATAAACCCATATGTATACTTACTTAAGCTGTACTATATGCTGATGCTGATATCCACAATTTCAAATACACAGCCTGGCTGAGCCAATTTCATTGATGTTTTTAGCTCAAAGTTACAGACGTTGCAGTCAAGACGTTATATACTTTACCTTGATAAATAAATTGTGTGTTCTGCCTGAACAAATCTGCTTCTCTTCAACCTAGTGACCAGATATAATACCTAACCAGTGACTAAAATGTTAAATGAATGTTGGGATATAAAAAAATGAAGAAACAGTATACACTACTCCAAACTTTTATTTTTTTCAATCATTTATTTTCACATATACGTGAAATATTTATCAGAAATTTTTACCATAAGGTCGTATCTTATACATATTTCACTAATATATTAAATATAACTGCCCCAGAATTCACAGAAGTAAACAATTTTTAAAAAACCAATCACTTTCCATTGTAAACAATTTGTTGATCACGTTTTCGTCTTATTTTGACATTAGTCACAGCGCCATCTAGCGAGTCGTGCGTTTTCCCAATATAAAATTTAATTTATTGAGTTTTGCTCAATCGCTACTGGAAATATCGACTTTAGTGTTTTACACAAATTAATATCGTTTTGACAACAATTTATTACGTATTTTGGGAATTTATTACATCTTCGGTCGAGTAGAGAAAGTAATATAAAATTGAATTTATTGAATATAATACATATACAAGGGTATTACCAGAGACAATAGGTATTACTTAATCGCTACTGGAAATATCGACTTTGAAATGGCCGCCGAGCTTTGGGCTGTAAATTTAAATTTAAAGATGTTTGTTTAGTCTCGGTGTACCAAAACGTAGACATAGTTATGAAGTATAAAAATCGATAGTTACTTGGAAACAGTTTAAAAAATGGATGTATCGAATTTTGCATAGTCACTCTACTTATGTCCCTCACATGCGTAATATATTAAACATATTTTATTAATCAATATCATGCAAAACGTTTACAAAAGATTATTTATATTAACATTTTTAAACTATTTAAAAAACTTTAAAAATAGTGTTTAGAAAATATTTCTAACATTTTTCTTGAATAATGTTAAAATCGTTTTCGATATTTTAAATTTTGATTGCTGTTTGGAAGCTATTGACTAAATAAATAATGTTGTTAGTACAACAATAAACGATTAGAAAACTAGTTAAATTGGGAAAATCTACAAATTAAATTTTAAAAACGCATATTCATTTGGCAACATCGCAATGGTTCTGTAAGCACCAATAGCAAACAGAAAAATAATTATATTTAGCGCGACGTCGCGGTAAACACCAGCTTGGGTCGTTAAGTCCCAGTATATTGCAGAAAATGGTGCGCTATACACCTTTAGAGATACATATATATATATATATATATATATATATATATATATATATAATATAAAACAAAATCCGTTGCACATCACGAACAAGAGCCATATTTTTCATTCAGCGTCTTACAGTTGCTGCAAGACATTTTTTTTCTTCACCAACTGATGGCACGTACTTTTTAGTCATGGTTGTCTTAAATATAATTTTTTAGAAATCGTATATTGACAATAAATCTTAGAATATAACATTTAATTTGCAATTATATAATTTATTTATATTTTTAACAACATTGTTCTATTACTAATTTTGTAATAATAAGAAAATACAAAAGTGACAAAATTTGTTGCAGAAGAAAACATTATATACCTACCTATTTAAAAGGTAGTTTTAAAAAACTAAGGGAATGAATTTAAAATATATATATAAATAACCTAAAAGTATCACCCTCTCCACTTACAAAAATACCCCACACAAATGAAAATTTAACAACATTGTTCTATTACTAATTTTGTAATAATAAGAAAATACAAAAGTGGCAAATTTTGTTGCAGAAGAAAACATTATATACCTACCTATTTGAAAGGTATTTTTTAAAAACTAAGGGAATGAATTTAAAAAATATATATAAATAACCTACACTCTCCACTTACAAAAATACCCCACACAAATGAAAATTTTTAAATCCATAATTACTAAGTCAATATAATAGATAATTTAAAAGTACTTAATTATTATTTATTATATTCAATATTACTGCACTTGCACTTGGGGAGGTGCAAGTTTGCTGGTAAAATTTACAATAGCTAAAAGCACCTGACGCACTACACCTGGAATATTTTGTTTGGCGGCTGTGTTTTCGAAAAGAATTCTTAATTCATGGAACATATTTCTTGTATACGGGTTTCTTCTAGATGCATATCTTTGCGTTAAGAAATGATAGTAGATGAATGGAGTTAGTAGACTTGCTCTCCCCCTGAAAAAAAATATTTATTTATTTAAAGTGGGAAAGAAAATGATATGCTTACTTTTTTAATAAATAAATAAATAAATAATGTTTATTGTGCAACATACAAGAAAATTACACAAAAGGTGAGAGTTCAGCAGTGCCGTTATTCTACTCTCCCTATTTTGGATACAGTATCCACATATATTTAATACAAATTAAATTAAATTACTATAAACACCAAAGTTAAATGTTAAATCTAACAAAGAAAAGTAAATTCTTATACATACACGTCTGGTCACTTACAAATTTCTGATGGGATTCTGTAAATTTCACATATATTGTACCAATCTCCCCTAACAATTTCGACTCCGCCCTAGTTTTATGCTAGATAATAGCAAAGGTTAAAGTGGAATAAATAATAAAACAGCAATGCGCTTTTTTAGGTATTCGGTCGTTTGACAAAAAACACGACGAGACACGTGTGCCCAGTTGAGTATTGTGCCCCAAAGTATCATTCAACCAATCACGGCAGTCCTAGCCGTCTACCTTTTACAGGTTCTAATTCAAAGTTAATAGGGGAGATGTATGCAACTTACTGTACTATATCCGAAATTACTAAGTGGCCAGACGTGTATATACACATTTATACACACACATATATATAATAATAATAATAATAATAATAATACACATCACATCCAGGATGTGAACCAAATAAAGGATTCTCTCCGTGGCAAGTACAGACACCGACTCCGAAAGATTTGGTCTTCTGAAATTTCGGGGAAGAACAAGGTGTCTGCCACTAATATGCTTGCCGTTCCGATTCTGCTCTACTCCTTTGGCGTAGTCAAGTGGGGAGTAGATGAGCTGCGTCAATTGGACAGGAATACCCGCAAGATGATGAATATTCATAGGAGTATTCATCCTAGATCGTTCGTTCCTCGTGTGTACCTCCCACGTCAACGGGGGGACCGAGGACTCTTGAGTCTGGAGTGCATGCATGGCAGAGTAGCACTGGAGTATGGCATGTAACATCCTAAGGAGCTCGGATCCGCTCCTACGGTTAGTGAGAGATCATGAAACCGTGGGAGTTGGCGCTTTATTGTTTAAGGCAGCACAGAGGGCCGCAGACGAACTCGGTCTCGTGTTCGACTACAGGCGAGGAGGCAGGCGAGGTGCTGATGCAGAATCAGTTACTGAGCTTCTGCCGAATCGTCTGACAGCCCAAATTAAAGCTGCCAAACAGAGGAATCTGTTCAGGCAGCACGTCGATAAACCCCTGCGCGGTGTTTTCTATAACAACATAGAAGCACTGGGTTTATCGACAGAGCTGATCTTCGCATTTTTAAGGTCAGCGGGGCTGAAGTCGGAGACCGAGGAATTCATTGTGGCCTGTCAAGATGGTGTTATTAACATATTGGTCTATCGGAGTCGCGTGATGGGTGTAGAGGTTCCTGATATCAACTGCAGGACCTGCCGTCAGGCGCCTGAGTCGCTCATGCATCTTTTATCTGCATGTCCGATTTATGCGACTTCGGCCTACATCCACCGACGACATAACGCGGCTTTACGAGTGCTATACTACCATCTTCGGCACTCGTACAAGATAGACCAAACACCAGTGCTGCCTTATATCCCCGGAGATATCGAGTCCGCTGTCGAGAACGAGAAATGCCGGATTTACTGGAACCACTCGTTCCCGACCGTCAGGCGAATTCAAGCCAATAAGCCTGACATAGTCCTCCTCGACCATCAGACCAGGGTGATGCTGAGACAAACATCGCCTTGAAGGAGGAGGAGAAACGGACTAAATACAGAGATCTCCGGTACGAGCTCCAAGTGCTATACCCAGGCTACTCTGTCAAGATGGTCGTCCTGATAATCGGTGTACTCAGAGGTATGAAGCCCACGCTACTCTCCGCATTGAAGATCATGCCTGCCTGCCAAACATCGGCAGAATAGTTGGTTGGTCAAATGCAGAAAGCGGTCATCCTGGGATCCCTTCGTCTACTTAGGGCACACGAATCTGGAATCTACAGCGACTAACCCTGCGGGATGTGGGGAGTTGCTGTAGATTATTCGCTGGCGCTCTCTCTGTGTGGTGTCGGAGGCCACAGGGAGACTGTCCAGCATTAGCTTCGGGAAACAGAAAATAATAATAATGTCTTATTTGGATGCCGGAGAGACCTACACATACCTTGGTACAACGCCACATCCAGGATGTGAACCAAATAAAGGATTCTCTCCGTGGCAAGTACAGACACCGACTCCGAAAGATTTGGTCTTCTGAACTTTCGGGGAAGAACAAGGTGTCTGCCAGTAATATGCTTGCTGTTCCGATTCTGCTCTACTGCTTCGGAGTAGTTAAATGGCGAGTAGATGAGCTGCGCCAATTGAACAGGGATACCCGCAAGATGATGAATATTCATAGGAGTATTCATCCTAGGTCGTCCGTTCCTCGTGTGTACCTCCCACGTCAACGGGGGGGCCGAGGACTCTTGAGTCTGGAGTGTATGCATGGCAGAGTAGCACTGGGTATGGCATGTAACATCCTAAGGAGCTCGGATCCACTTCTACGGTTAGTGAGAGATCATGAAACCGTGGGATTTGGCGCTGTATTGTTTAAGGCAGCACACAGGGCCGCAGATGAACTCGGTCTCGTGTTCGACTACAGGCGAGGCGGCAGGCGAGGTGCTGATGTAGAATCAGTTACTGAGCTTCCGCCGAATCGTCTGACAGCCCATATTAAAGCTGCCGAACAGAGGAATCTGTTCAGGCAGCACGTCGATAAACCCCTGCGCGGTGTTTTCTATAACAACATAGAAGCACTGGGTTTATCGACAGAGCTGACCTTCGCATTTTTAAGGTCAGCGGGGCTGAAGTCGGAGACCGAGGGATTCATTGTGGCCTGCCAAGATGGTGTTAAAGTCGAGTAAACTTTAACTTGGCGTGTGGATGAGTTGATATTGTTCATACTATTTCATTTTCTCTTGCACACAAAGTTAAAGCAATAACCCAAAAACATTGTTCACGTATTAGTCTGGTGTCTTGTGTTCGAAAAATCCGTGCCGTGGCCATTTTGGTGAAGGAAGTGTATATTGTGTCTTAAATTGTTTATAATATATTGAAGAATATATATGTCCAGATAGAACGTCCAACATCAAGTCATAGGCGTACTACGGCATTTTTCCTATTTTTACTGGGTCAAAATCGCGTAAAAATAAAAATTATGTTACAAATTTATTTTAAAAATTGTAATATTTTAAAATAGCTTTTATTGTGTTTTATCCCGAAAATACATATTTCAGTTATGGTTATACTCCAGGAAACGTAGGCTCAAGGTGGAAAACTATATAGGATTTGATTTTTATTTTTTTTTTATACTGATCTTGGGATGCTCTATTTGGGTCTGAGTTTGTGGGACACAGCTGTCCCCGGAACATCCCCATCCAGCCCCCCAAAGGGCTTTTTTTTTGCTTTTTGCTTTATATCGAGCTTCCGGTGCATTCTATCGCAAAAGTACCTATATTGAAAATTAAAGAGGAATAAACAGTGTACAATATGCGCCTAGTTTGGTTGTTGTACGTCAAACCGTTTCTTTGCACGGGCACCTCAAAGTTGGCCCTCCGTTTGAAATAGACACTTCGTAATTTTTTTATTGTGGCTCACAGACAATACTAATTAAAAATAAAACATATGGCAGTTTATCACCGATATCACCTGATTTTTTGGTATATATCTGTTTTTTCTGACATCGCTCTTTTTCGAGATACAGGGTCGTCCATCCTAAAATTCACTCCATCGTATCACCGGGGTTGTTCATATAGGATAGTTCAAAATTTATGGTATTATAGACTTCAACGTGCTGTTTGAAAATACGTATCAGACAACCAAATTTTTTCGCCGGAACTACCCCTTAACCTAAAAAAAGCGTTTTTAGGTTAGGTTTTTCTTTAATATTCGCTCTTCGGGGCACCACTCTATGAGAAATCGTCACGTATTGTTTTATACTCGCTTATATGGTTTATGTATAGGTTTCATAATCATTTTTTTTTACAACACCCTGTATTCGAAATTTTTTTTTTTATAGATGGTTCTAAAAAAAATATTTTTTTAACGTTTTCTAATACGCATATATTTTTACTATATGCCATCTACTTTGTATATCTCTATATGGTTTGTTAATTAGACTACCTCTTCACCCCAAAATCTATACCGCGGCGTAACAGTTTATCAGAAAATTACATTATTCATGTTATGCACATATTCTATACGCATGTATGTATTGCAAACGTTTTCCTCAAATATTTTCTCTGAGGGTTATTAAAAACAAATATTCTTTTACCTCCTTTTAATACGCATGTATTATGTAGCTACTATGTACAGGGTTATCCAACGAAAAGGCCCACCCTTATATTTTCTTTATTCTTCGAGTTAGGAAAACATTTTTCAAATAAAAGTTGTAGTGAATCAAATGAACTCATTTAAAACCCCTGCAAATAATATACAGGGTGTTCCATAAAAGCGGGGCAAACCTAACTTACATTTTTTTAAATGGAACACCCTATATTTTTTTACATTTTTCAAATCTGTGTTTTTTTGTGATTTCAAAAATATATATATGTTGTATCTTATCTTTTACTGTTTTTTATTTATTGCAAATTTCGTGAACAGTATTATTTATACCACCAGCATCTGCATGCGTATCAATCAGGTTAGCCATGGATGAAAAGTTTGCTTTTTGAATTTATTCAATTATTCTGTAAGGCATAAGTGTCAAATTAATTGTTTTTCATCCATGGCTAACCTGGCTAATGCACGCAGATGCTGGTGGTATAAATAATATTGTTCACGAAATTTGCAATAAATAAAAAACAGTAAAAGATAAGATACAACATATATATATTTTTGAAATCACAAAAAACCACAGATATGAAAAATGTAAAAAAATACAGGGTGTTCCATTTAAAAAAATGTAAGTTAGGTTTGTCCCGCTTTTATGGAACACCCTGTATATTCTTTGCAGGGGTTTTAAATGAGTTCATTTGATTCACTACAACTTTTATTTGAAAAATTTTTTCCTAACTCGAATAATAAAGAAAATATAAGGGTGGGCCTTTTCGTTGGATAACCCTGTACACGTACAGTATTCTTCTGTTCTAAGTGTATTTACGACAGAAAGTAAACGTTACTTATGCTGACTGTACTCCTTTCCACATCACCTGAGAGGTAGAGTATTTGGTGCGTTTTTTTTTTAATTGTGGTATCCCCTTTAGGCCTACTCCACAGCGATAAATCGTCCCCGTTAATAAAACTTGCGTCGCTTAATTCCGGAAGGACCCGGTTGCGCTACGTCCTCTTCGAAATCAATGTCAAGTTCGTCCACATCTTCTGTAACGTCCGCATCACCGATCAGTTGTTCATCGTCGTAGTCCTCTTCCACATTAATTTCGATTTCTGGCATGTTCGTACAGCCTTCGTTGCAATTTGTGCAAATACTTGAGCAGTTTAAGCCTGCTTTACGACGCCCGCACGCGCGGCGACAGTCGTTCTTGTGTCTACACTACAGTCACAAGCTCCTGAAAAATTACTGAGTCTTATTTCCTGCAAATGCAAGAAGGACTGTCGCCGCGCGTGCGGGTGTCGTAAAGCAAGCTTAAACTGCTCAAGTATTTGCACAAATTGCAACGAAGGCTGTACGAACATGCCAGAAATCGAAATTAATGTGGAAGAGGACTACGACGAGGAACAACTGATCGGCCATGCGGACGTTACAGAAGATTATATGTAAGGTCCTTAGTCGGCAATTGGATAGTATTAGAAAAAGAAAACCTCAAATTTTCATTAAGTCGACGTTTCGACAATTATTTATTGTCTTCTTCAGGACTACAACATAATACAATCAGCCAAACAGTGTATAATTAAATGTAAAATATGTAAAAAGACAAACAACTGTAAATATTAACATTCAAACATACTAAAATAAAAAATAAATAAAAACGTTATAAAATTTGAAAAAGGTAATTTACGCTTACCTAATGAGGCATGTGGTTTTCTGTCAACATAATCATCATCGTCAAAACTATAAAAACGTAACTTATAACATACGGTTCTTGAATTTTTAACAATATTTGGTATGTACTTAAATTATTCATGAAAATAAATATCTTGCGATTCGATATGCAGGCAAAACTAAGGACCTTACATATAATATTATTAGTGGATACGAAATTCCTGATATACAGTTACAGAAGATGTAGGCGAACTTGACACTGATTTCAAAGACGACGTAGCGCAACCGGGTCCTTCCGGAATTAAGCGACGCAAGTTTTATTAACGGGGACGATTTATCGCTGTGGAGTAGGCCTAAAGGGGATACCACAATTAAAAAAAACGCGCCAAATACTCTACGTCTCATGTGATGTGGAAAGGTGTACAGTCAGCATAAGTAACGTTTACTCATTGTCAATGTATTTCTGTCGTAAATACACTTAGAACAGAAGAATAGTAGCGACATAATATATGCGTATTAAAAGGCGGTAAAAGAATATTTGTTTTTAATAACCCTCAGAGAAAATATTTGAGGAAAACGTTTGCAATACATACATGCGTATAGAATATGTGCATAACATGAATAATGTAATTTTCTGATAAACTGTTACGCCGCGGTATCGATTTTGGGGTGAAGAGGTAGTCTAATTAACAAATCATATAGAGATATACAAAGTAGATGGCATATAGTAAAAATATATGCGGATTAGAAAACGTTAAAAAAATACTTTTTTTAGAACCATCTATAAAAAAAAAATTTCGAACACAGGGTGTTGTAAAAAAAAATAATTATGAAACCTATACATAAACCATATAAGCGAGTATAAAACAATACGTGACGATTTCTCATAGAGTGCCCCGAAGAGCGAATATTAAAGAAAAACCTAACCTAAAAACGCTTTTTTTAGGTTAAGGGGTAGTTCCGGCGAAAAAATTTGGTCGTCTGATACATATTTTCAAACAGCACGTTGAAGTCTATAATACCATAAATTTTGAACTATCCTATATGAACAACCCCGGTGATACGATGGAGTGAATTTTAGGATGGACGACCCTGTATCTCGAAAAAGAGCAATGTCAGAAAAAACAGATATATACAAAAAAAACAGGTATTTATCGGTGATAAACTGCCATGTTTTATTTTTAATTAGTATTGTCTGTGAGCCATAATAAAAAAATTACGAAGTGTCTATTTCAAACGGAGGGCCAACTTTGAGGTGCCCGTGCAAAGAAACGGTTTGACGTACAACAACCAAACATGGCTCATATTGTACACTGTTTATTCCTCTTCAATTTTCGATATAGGTACTTTTGCGATAGAATGCACCGGAAGCTCGATATAAAGCAAAAAGCAAAAAAAAAGCCCTGTGGGGGGGTGGATGGGGATGTTCCGGGGACAGCTGTGTCCCACAAACTCAGACCCAAATAGAGCATCCCAAGATCAGTATAAAAAAAAATAAAAATCAAATCCTATATAGTTTTCCACCTTGAGCCTACGTTTCCTGGAGTATTAATACATATCTCAATATGATTTAACCTGTTGCTAAGCGCTAGATAAAACACAGGCAAATTAATTGGTGGGAATATTGTAGACGAATCGACTGTTTTACGCGATTCTGCATGTTTTAACCTGCAAAGTAAATAATTAGTTTACATTGATTTCTCAACGTGTGCGGTGAAGTTTGCAATTCTCATATAAAATGGAAAGCATTGCTCAATTTAACCCACCACCTTCTCTGCAGAGGTTGTATGAAACCGATTTTAAATTTTGTGTAGTGTGTCAGAAAGGTTTAAAAGAAAAACTAGTCGTTCCAAATTCAGATTCGTCTTATGAAAAACTAATAAATTGCATTCAGGAAAGGGCAGAGCTTAACGACGACTTGTTTAAAGACATTTATAAACGTACTACAAAATTAAATGTTGATATTTTAAAACAAAATTCCGCCAAATGCCATAAAAGTTGTTATTCGCAATATTCGCGAACTTATACATATAAAAAGTTACACTAAATCAAGTCGGAAAAACCTCAACAATATGAAAGCCTCTGTGCAGTAACTTCTGGAACTTCTACTACGACCAAATCAACGAGATCCAAAACTTGAGTGGTTGTTTCGCTAAAAGAAGAAATTCTATTGTCTTTTGCTGCAGATTATTCTGATTTAAATAGTTCGCGATTATGAGGAAGCCGATAAAAAAAATTCTACTTCATTCTATTTTCCTGGCTAAACAAAATAAATACATTCATATATTCTCTCCAGACACAGATCTTTTAATTTTGGCAATAAGTGATTGTAGGAAACTTCCCAATATAGTTGGAGATAAACAAAGAGTAATCTCATTAAATCCAATCTCCCACGCATTTGGACCAAGTCGAGTAAGGCACTACTTGGAATACATGCAATATCCGGTTCTGATACAACAGGTACTTTTCAAAGAAAAGGAAAAAAGATGTTTTGAAATGCTTTTCTTAATACCGATGAAGATGTGTTGTTTGCACTTGCAAATTTAACAAACGAAAATGCCATTAATGAAGAAAATTTTACCCAATTGGAGAAATTCGTTTGTCAAGTTTTCGCCCCCAAAATCCAAATTACCATCAAGCATCGAAACATTACGTTGGAACATCTTTTCGAAGAAACAGATAACAAATGATTTACTTCCTCCTACAAAAGCATCCCTTAGACCTCATTTGAAAAGAGCCAATTACCAAACTATTGTCTGGATGGACTTTTAAAAATAACAAGTACATATAAAAATTAAAAATCTTTCTTATGTTTCTTCTTTATTTTTAGATATTTACCAGTTTTATCCGAAAACACATTAAATGTCCATAGGAGATTTTTCAAGTAACCAAATATACTTGCAAGAAAAGATGTACACTTCCATGTAAGTGTTATTTTAACGATACCCTCTGCCTTATTTATTTTGTATCTTTGGTCTTCATTTTGTCAAGTCATCATCCACATAAGATCTCTGCAATGAGTTGGGCACGTGCGAAGGTGAAAATTGTGTGAACAATGAAAGACTTCAACAACATGAAGATGATAATGAATAAGTGTATTTTTGATCCGGTGTACTTTTTCACAATGTACAGGGTGTCCCAAATTTGATGTCTCGGGACTATATCTAGAGAATGAAAAAATTTATCACAAAACCGTTTACGTGGTTTAATTTGGGGTGCACTAAGGTACATTTTACGCCATAAATTTTTTTTTTCGAAATCTGGAAAATGGCGAAACTGACGTCATCAGAACTTTTTCCCCAGGAACATACACTTTTTTTATGCTACCTGGAAAGTGCTATTTTTTCTGAACATTTTCTATGGAAAAAGTTTTTTCGTATCTGTCTTATTTAAAAATATACAGGGTAAAATAGTTTGGAAAATACCCTCAGTTGCATACGAGTTAGCCATGATGTAATCGAGTGGCCTATGGAAAACAATGAACTAGGGCTGTTGACATGTTTGTTTAGTGAATATATTGTTTGTGTCAAATAGTTTACGGGTGTCAATTAATTTAAATAGCGCCGAAATGTTTACAAACAATGAAAAAGTTGACATGATTTTAATCATTTTTTTTTCTCTTCCTTTTCTTTTTGGGATTTATTACCAGATCTCTTGAAATTCCTATCCAATTTATATTAGGTAAGTATCTAAAAAATATTCAAATTAACCAGTTTAAAATAACCTCTACGCCTTTGACGTAATGTCAAAAACACTGCGCTGTCGTTTCAGAAACTATATCTGTTTCCTTTTCATTAGGTTTTTTATGTAACGTGTAGAATAACACGGCATAAAATAAAAATTGTTTATATCATTTCCATAGATACTTACCATAGAAATGTTGAAAAATATACTAAATAATATTAATTTTATTGAGTTCTTCTCTCAACATTGGTAACCAAGTTGAACAATATTCTACCGAACAATTTGATACGCATTTAACTTCATTAACTAAAATTATTGCAGATTCTTTGATTTGTCTCTTTTTGCTGTCTGCTTATTTGGTCAAAATTTTTGCTGAATCCCATTTTATCCTGTGGTCGTTTTCCCAAGCATGTTCAAAAATTTTATATTTTTCTATTTTACCTTTTCTAATATAACTTTTGTGTTCGCCCAAACTTACATTAAGTGGTCTAGATGATTCACCCACATAAAATGTTTATTACACTCATATGGAATACTGTAAATACAGTTCTTTGAATTTTGTTCAGGATTTAATGGTTTCGTTTTTGTCAAGATCGGTCTTAAAGTATTTGTTTGAAAAATTTTTCCAACGCCAAAAAAAACGATTTAGAATTTTGTTATTGTTTTAAAATATATTTTTTTTATTAAAATATACTGTTACAAATCTTTGATAAAAATATAAATAGATTTTGTTCATTGTTTTCCATAGGCCACTCGATTACATCATGGCTAACTCGTATGCAATTGAGGGTATTTTCCAAATTATATTGCCCTGTATATTTTTAAATATAAGAGATACGAAAAAACTTTTTTAATAGAAAATGTTCAGAAAAAATAGCACTTTCCAGGTAGCCCAAAAAAAGTGTATGTTCCTGGGAAAAAAGTTCTTATGACGTCATTTTCCAGATGTCGAAAAAAAAAATTTATAGCGTAAAATGTACCTTAGTGCACCCCAAATTAAACCATGTAAACGGTTTTGTGATAACTTTTTTCATTCTCTAGATATAGTCCCGAGACATCAACTTTGGGACACCCTGTACAGGGATATCCAACGAAAACGACCACTTCTAATAACTTCTTTATTTTTGATGCTATAAAAAATTTTTTTCTATAAAACTTGTAGGGTTTATTGAAAGCATTTAGAATATGTATTCAGAAAAATAAATGAAAGTCGTTTAGAGGAGATATGGTTTTAACTTGCATTTTTTCAAATAAAGCACCCCATTTTTTTGCATTTTTGAAATCAAGGTACTTTTCTCATTTCGAATAAGGTATCGACCTTGTATCGAACATGAAGGGCGTCATTTTGAACAGTTTATGTATGATAGTTTTAATTACTTTTATTTATAGTTGTAATTAATATCTAAATTAGCCAAGACTAATGCATTCTAAAAATAAAAATTTGTTCTGTTATTTTATTTCCTTGTTGTTTTCGGGCTACAAAAATTGCAATAATTAGAAAACCCTAAAAGATAATATGATATATATCTATATATTCGAAATGAGAAAAGTACATGGATTTCAAAAATGCAAAAAAAATGGGGTGCTCCTTTTGAAAAAATGCAAGTTAAAACCATATCTCCTAAATAAATGAAAGCCGTTTATTTCATTTATTTTTCTGAATACATATTCTAAATGCTTTCAATAAATCCTACAACTTTTATAGAAACAATTTTTTTATAGCCTCAAAAATAAAGAAGTTATTAGGAGTGGTCATTTTCGTTGGATATCCCTGTACTTTTTTATTTCATTTTTTAGTACGCCTATGACTTTTTTGTTTTAAAAGGCAAATTACATTATATACTTTCCGAAAAAATAGATACTAGTAATATATGAGTACTTTACATACCCGATATTAATTTTTTATATACTTATCCACCCCCTGCCCCGCAGTACGCCCATGGAATGGATTTGAAAAGTCTATCTGGAATGCATAACTCTTTATTGCATAATAAAGGATTTTAGCCACTTTCCATGCTTCCTTCACTAAAATGGCCACGCCGATACACAAGCCACCAGACTATATGTTTACGTATACGTAAACAATGGTTTTGGGCCATTGCTTCAATTTTGTGTGCAAGAGAAAATACAATAATACGCACAATATCAACTCATCCACACGCCAAGTTAAAGTTTACTCGACTATATTAACATATTGGTCTATCGGAGTCGCGTGATGGGTGTAGAGGTTCCTGATATCAACTGCAGCACCTGCCGTCAGGCGCCGGAGTCGCTCATGCATCTTTTATCTGCATGTCCGATTTATGCGACTTCGGCCTACATCCACCGACATAACGCGGCTTTACGAGTGCTATACTACCATCTTCGGCACTTGTACAAAATAGACCAAACACCAGTGCTGCCTTATATCCCCGGAGATATCGAGTCCGTTGTCGAGAACGAGAAATGCCGGATTTACTGGAACTACTCGTTCCCGACCGTCAGGCGAATTCAAGCCAATAAGCCTGACATAGTCCTCCTCGACCATCAGACCAAGGTGATGTATGTCATCGAGTTCTCAGCACCTGCTGAGACAAACATCGCCTTGAAGGAGGAGGAGAAACGGACTAAATACAGAGATCTCCGGTACGAGCTCCAAGTGCTATACCCAGGCTACTCTGTCAAGATGGTCGTCCTGATAATCGGTGTACTCGGAGGTATGAAGCCCACACTGCTCTCCGCATAGAAGACCATGCCTGCCTGCCAAACATCGGCAGAATGGTTGGCTGGTCAAATGCAGAAAGCGGTCATCCTGGGATCCCTTCGTCTATTTAGGGCACACGAGTCTGGAATCTACAGTGACTAACCCTGCGGGATGTGGGGAGTTGCTGTAGATTATTCGCTGGCGCTCTCTCTGTGTGGTGTCGGAGGCCACAGGGAGACTGTCCAGCTTTAGGTTCGGGAAACCAGAAAAAAAAAATGTCTTTATTAACAGATATCAATAGCTACAGCAGCGAAATACAATATTTATCTGTTAAATGGCGGAGTTCAGGTTCAATACCTGCTCTTCCACTCAACCGGAAAATCAATAAAGGTAATAGATAATAATGTAGAAAATACATACAAAATAATTCCAAAATACATGTTCAACCAATCAACCATTTTAAGAAAATAAAATATATGCTTTCATCTCGAAATACTACACAAGGGGAGCATTCGGTCAAGATCGTGATTAGCGTGATTAGCCGTCATGCATCGTCGACTGAGACCCCCATCCGAATAGGCCACACAGCACCGGCCATGATCTCCCCTCTACTTCGAATATGTACGATCGTCGTGTCTCGATGTAGCTGTGAGATCTGAAAGCACGGTATGTATTTAAGGTTTGAAAACGCACATACACGTCATAATAATATATATATATACTATTATGATATTATTTGCTTTGCGTTGGGGTTGTCAAAATATTATGTTATTTTATTTATTTTCCATGTTTTGGGGTTGTCAAATTTATTTTGTTATGCTATTTTTGAAAAATTTATGTTTGTAATATTTTAGTGAATGACTTGTTTAATTTTATATTTTGATATTACTATTTTCTTGCTTGTTTATATTTTTTATTATTTCACGTTCTTTATTATTGCATGTTTGCTCATATTCTCAGGTGGGATCGCGTTTTTATTTATGCTTTTTATGTATTGTAAATAGTTTTATTCAGAATATTTTATTTATTTACTTATTATTGGAAAATTTCCTTAGTTTTTACTTACCACACTTTATTCTACTGACACTGCAAATCTTTCTAACACTTTTAGAACTTTATATTAAGAAATTATTGATTTTAATTATACACCCATGGACAAAATTATCGAATATTTTAAATTTTCCCAATTCTTTTGTATTTATAAATTTTAATGAAAGAAATGCATTACACAAGAAAGAAATAGTTTATTTCACACATTTTAAGTAAAGAATATTGTTTTCATTAGCAGAAAATGTTAATGCAAATTGTTATGAAAATTAAGAATAATTATAGTGCAGGCAAATCTCAGCGCAAAATGGGTTTGGCGTGAAGTGTTTCCGGACATTTATTTGTTTATCGCAATGGATAGCTCTATTAATGCAGGATAAGCACATAAAAGTCCCAAAAAATCCCATGTGAGCTTAAGCCGCCATTTAGAAAAAATGCTCGCCAGACCCGTTTGCTTTAAAATTATATATCTCAGTAACTGTTGCTCCGATTTTAAATATCTTTTTTTTATTCTTTTTCTCTATTTTCGTGCTACAAAAAGTATTAACGTGTATTTAACGATAACATGAACGATAACCTGAGAAAAAAATATTTAAATAGTTTCAACTTAAATTATTCGACAATTTTGTCCGTACCATGTGTCTTTTATATTTTACAAAAATGCTTACTTGGGTTTTGGTTTTAAACCCTGCCTTATCTTTTTCAGAACTCTAGATGATGATTGAACAGAAGAAACTTACCTTTATTGACTTTACTTGTGATTATCTGTAAGGTACCTACCTAAGTTTACTCCTAGGAAAAATTATCCGCCCTGGTTTACTAAGGACATTATAAAGAACATTAGACAAAAAGCTAGATTTTGGGGTATAGATAAAAAGAGTAAAGATAATGAATGCACTGAATCAACTTAAAATTTTACGTAATAAGGTTATAAATGATATAGATTTAAGTTATAATAATTATATTAAAAATATTGAAATGCAAATTAAGTCTAATCCTAATCAGTTTTGGTCTTATATTAATAACAAGAAAAGGGTATCTAATATTCTCAATTCATTGAATTATAATAATATTCCATTAAATGATCCACAGGAAATATTGAATGCGTTTGCTCAGTTTTTTCAGTCGTCTTTTATTCCTTCAAGTAAATTTAATGTGGCAGATGTAAAGTCGATATCTAACTCACCACCTTTAATAATTCCAATTATTACAGAAGATGATGTAATGAAGGCATTAAAAAAATTTAAGCCGAAACTAACAACAGGGCCCGATGGTATTCCAGCTTTCTTATTAAAGGATTGCGCTACTTTATTAGCAAAACCTCTTGCCATAATTTTCAATATGTCACTTCAAACAAACATATTTCCGGTAATTTGGAAAAGGTCTAAGATTTGTCCTATATTTAAGAAGAAAGATAAAACTGCTATTGAAAATTATAGACCAATCACTATATTGTGTAATTTTGGCAAGTTGTTTGAAGTAATTTTATATGATATATTATTTAGTCATGTTAAAGGTCAAATTTGCTTTGATCAGCATGGGTTCATTCCTGGCAGATCTACTACCTCAAATTTGATATGCGTTTCTCAATTTTTAGCTGAGACTTTAGATCAGGGAGGGCAAGGCGATGTCATTTATACTGATTTCTCGAAGGCGTTCGACATACTTGACCATGGAATATTGCTGCAGAAACTATGCGAGGTTGGACTTACAGGTGGATTTCTTAACTTTTTCTATGCCTATTTAAGCAACAGAAGTCTATACGTGCTGTAACGAAGTGATTTTTTCGTTACTAGATCCTGTTTAAAATAATATTGTTCGACACACCCCGTATAGAATTTAATTCTTATTTTCCGCATTTTATATTATTTTCACCTGTAACCAGTATTTATTTTGATTTATAATATAACCTGTCCTGTTATTAATAAGTAATTAATACATCCGTAATTAATAAGCGCAAATAAATAAGATTCCGCGCCGCTATCTGTCCCCGGCAATACCTAGCAGTGAACATTGAGTCCACGCCGAAATCAGTACCCAGCCGAGAGTCAACGCGGACGGATGTGTGGAGCGCTACAGTAAGTTCGACGCATACCACGTCAGTCTCAAAACGCCGAGGCGCCAGCAATAGCGTACTGTGACGTAGCGCTACCCCACCACGCATCACGGATAAAATATTGACTCGCATCGGAGAGAAGTCAGTGTCAGTCCTGCTTTGGCGATACGAGCGATCAGACGTACCCACACCGAAAGTAAGTAGCACTTGGGCCCGGATTTTGGTAAAGTCCAGCAAGTGACGCAGTTTATTCACTGCGCTGCTCAGTTGGCGTCATCCCTACTACCATAAATATTTCCAATTAATTAAAATACTGTTTGCCGTCTTCCAAACAGTCAGTAGCTGTCGACCGCCGTTCCTGTCCAGAAGTGTCCAAGGAAGCAGAAGTAAGTAAGGTATACAGGTAGAAATTGTAAGTGAGGACTTGGCTGTTGTAGAGTATTAAATTCTGCGCTAATTTTGTATTCTTTACAGCTTTTGAGTAAGCCAGCTGCCGGTATATGTTATATAGGAGTGTACGAACATCAGATATAACGTATACGTACGCAGCGAAGCTTAATTAATCATACTTTACTTTCAGTTCACTCTCGCTGTCCGAATGAGCTTCCTGTAACCTTTTCTTTTCTTACAGCTTTTGAGTAAGTCAGCTGCCGGTCTATGCTATATATGAGCGTACGAACATCAAATATAGCGTATACGTACGTAGCGGAGCTTACTGTATTAATCACACCTTCCTTTCAGGCCACTATTGCTGTCCGAAGGAGCTTCCTGTAATCTTTTCTGTTATTCCAGCTTTTGGGTAAGCCAGCTGCCGGTATAGGTTATATATGAGAGTACGAACATCAGATATAACGTATACGTACGTAGCGAAGCTTATTGTATTAATCAGACCTTCCTTTCAGCCCGCTATTACTGTCAGAAGGAGCTTCCCGTAATCCTTTCTTATTACAGCTTTTGAGTAAGTCAGCTGCCGGTCTATGCTATATATGAGCGTACGAACATCAGATATAGCGTATACGTACGCAGCGGAGCTTACTGTACTAACCGTAACTCACACCGTAGACCGCCTGGCGACACAACGACCCTCTGTTCTCGGACAGAGGCACGTGTCTCTAGGGGGCACGGGGGTCTTGGCTTAACCGCCCGGACTACGTGGATGAAGTACCACCATAAAAACTTCCCCAATCCCAAGGTATTGTGCGCGCTGAAGGGATGCGTGGTTGGGGGGTAGCCCAGCAACTAGCGACAAAACTCGGGGCACCTGGCGCACCCCGTTTTATATAGCCTTCCGTGTCCAAGGGGGCTCTGGGCACGGTGACATTTAAATCCCCCATACTCGTGGGACGAAAATGAATAATATAAATAATAACGACACCAAAAAACAAAGCTCGGAAGGAGGCCCTGTAAAGGAGGATCCACCGAAGAAAAAACTATCCGGAGCGGCCAGAAGGAAGCTCCGGAAGATGAACCGGGAAGAATCTGGGGGAAAAGCGGGACCTAGGCTTTTACAGCCAGGGGGCGTAAGTACTCCCAGCACATCTCAACCGGGGAGCAGCAAAGCCTCACAGGGGAGTGACCCAAAGCCGGGCGCTAAACGCGGCCGATCTGAGGGAAGCACCCCAGGGGAAAATAGAGTGACGCAGCCAAAGAAGAGGGGAAGGGCCAATAACGTCCCGGGTACCTCCTATGCGGCTGCGCTCACAGACTTGAAGGTAGCTATAATACCTAATGGCTACCCTGAGACGTCATTGAGCTCAGAGCAGGCAGATCTGGTAAAGACTGCACTGACCGACGCTCTTGATGACGTCGCAGAAGGACAACAACCACCAAGGTTCTCGGGGGTTAATCTACGGGGGGGCTTTCTCCTAGCCTCCTGCGCTGACCAGGCCACAAAGGACTGGCTAGTGCGGGTGGTGGAGAAATGTGTACCCTGGGAGGGTGCAAAACTTGGCACATGTGATGCCAAGGATGTACCCAAGCTCGTCAGAACGTTGGTGTGGATACCGGGGCCGGCACAGGAACCGGAAAAAACGCTCAAACGTTTGAGAATACAGAACCCAGGGCTTCAGACGAATACCTGGACTGTAGTCGACACGAAGCCAGATCCGAAGGGACAACAACTTGTCCTACTGATGGACGAGGCTTCGTGGAAAAGAATTGAGGACCTTCAATGCAAACCCTACCTCAACCTAACCAGGGTCCTATTTAAGGCCCTGGGGAGGAAGAAGGGAGGGGAGCAGATGGAAGTCGACCAGGGGACGCAAGTCGAACCCGAAGGAATAGAGGCTGCGAAGGGAGAGGACCAGCAGTAACTCTCAACGCAAGTAACATTCAACGTTACACAGGTGAACGTACACCACTGTAAAGCGGCCTCGGCCGCGTTGCAGCAACACATTGAAAACAACAATGTAGATATAGCACTGATACAAGAACCCTGGGTGTACAGGGGGCAAATCAGGGGATTAGGGATGGGAAGAGACTGGGAAGTAATTAGCCCAGGCGGTAACCACCCAAGAGCTTGCATTATCGCAAAGAAAAATATCAATCTGTTACCAATGTGGGGACTATGTACAAGAGACCTAATGGTGGCACGAACCAGCATAGAAATGGAGGGGTCAACGAAAGAGCTGGTAATAGGATCCGTTTACCTTCCATACGATCAACCTGATCAACCTCCTACCCAGGAAGTTAGAGAACTGGTTCAGCAATGTGAAGCTAGCCATGCACAGCTCATCTTATGCTGTGATGCCAATGCACACCACATTATCTGGGGGAGCACGGACAACAACACAAGAGGTGAGTCACTCCTAGAATTTATCATTAGTAATAAGCTAGAAGTAGTCAATCGTGGAAACGAGCCTACCTTTGTCACGACGACAAGGAGTGAGGTTATCGATATCACTATCGCGACACAGTGTGCGGGGCGAGTGATCAGTGAGTGGCATGTGTCTCAGGAACCATCGCTCTCGGATCACAGGTACGTAAGATTTAAAATACAAACACCACCGGAAGTGAACAAGATGGGCAGGAACCCAAGGACCTGCGACTGGGGACTCTTTAATGAGATCCTGGAGCAAGGGCTGAAGGAGTGCCCATCGAAGCCACAGACACCGGTGGAAGTGGAACTGATGAATGAATTCATTACATCAGCAATAAAAACAGCTTTCGAGCAAAGCTGCCCCCTAAAAGAGAGGAGGCAGAAACGTGAGACCCCATGGTGGAATCACGAGCTGTCCTCCAGGAGAGCAGCGGTTCGCAGGCTTTTCAACCAGGCGAGAAAGTCTGGCAGATGGGAAGAATATAAAACTGCCCGTCTCGACTACGCATATGCCATAAGAGATGCAAAAAAGGAATCATGGAGGAAGCACTGTGAGGAGATAGAAAACACTCCGGAAGCTGCTAGACTCCAGAAAATTCTGCAGAGAGACAATCAAGGTAAAATTGGATCACTGCAAAGACAACAGGGTGACTACACAAATACCGAGAAGGAGACTTTGGACTTACTCCTAGAGACACACTTCCCGGGCAGTGTAGCTACCCCACGTAACCATAACGGTCCAATTGAAGACATACCTATTAAGAGGGCGTCTAAAGAAGACTGGAAACATGCCAATAGCGTAATTAACATAACAAAACTTGAGTGGGCGATCAATTCGTTTGAACCGTACAAGTCACCGGGGGTAGATGGAATATTCCCGGCACTACTAAAACAGGGTATAAGCAAACTTGCAACACCCCTGTGCACATTATTCAGGGCCAGTCTGGCCCTAGGATATGTGCCAACCAGCTGGCGGATGGTAAAGGTGGTATTCATACCAAAACCAGGGCGCGAGACCTACGCCCAGGCCAAATCATTCCGACCTATCAGCCTAACATCCTTTCTCCTGAAAACCATGGAGAAGCTGGTGGATAGGCATATCAGGGACGATGTTATGAACTCAAAACCTTTACATCGAAACCAATATGCCTACCAGACAGAAAAATCATGTGAGCTAGCCATACATGAGCTTACTCACAGAATAGAAAGGGCACTGGACAGCCGGGAAACGGCTATAGGAACCTTTCTGGACATTGAGGGGGCTTTCGATAACACCTCATACGACTCTATAAGCAGAGCAGTGAAGAGACGCGGGGTCAAGCAGTCGATAACAAGATGGATTGACTCAGCACTCAAAACTAGGAAAATACAAACAATGCTGGGCTCCACGACAGAGGAGGTGTCGGCAACCAGGGGCTGTCCGCAGGGGGGTGTCCTATCACCCCTGTTGTGGTGTCTGGTTGTTGATGAACTCCTAGAACAATTAGAACAGCAAGGAATATATGCGCAGGGATATGCAGATGACATCACCATCCTGGCAACAGGAAAATTTGAGGGCGTCACATCAGAAATGATGCAAAGAGCCCTCAAAACGGTAGATAAATGGTGCACCCAGGAAGGTCTATCCGTCAATCCAGGAAAGACCACAGTGGTAGCTTTTACAAGGAAAAGAAAAATTCAAAACCTGAAGAAACTATTTTTCGGGGAAAAGAATTACAAATGAGCGGTGAAGCCAAGTATTTGGGACTAACTCTAGACACCAAACTGAACTTCAAAGCTCATATGTGACCACCAAAGCCACGCGGGCCCTATGGGCTTGCAGACGAATGGTGGGCAAAAACTGGGGACTACAATTGGCTGTACCAAAGGGTTGCGATACCAATAATAACCTACGCCTCCCTGATCTGGTGGCACAAAGCTGGAAAAGGAGAGTCGTTGAGGAAACTAAACAAGGTACAAAGACTTGCGTGCCTAGGGATAACGGGGGCCATGACAACAACGCCTACCGCAGCTATGGAAGCACTGCTATGCCTACCTCCATTAAATCTAGTGGTGGAGAATGAGGCATTGATAGCGACTTACAGGCTAAGAAACAACGGGTATGAGACCTTTCCAAGAAAAGGATATCATACAGAAATAGCCCAACAACTGGGAAATAACCGACTACTTGAAATGCAGTCTGACAGAATCAGCACTACTTATAACTTCACAAAAACCTTCAGGGTAATTATACCTGATAGGGAAGATGAGGGTAAAAGGCAGATGCGAAGTCACCCAAATGATACCATATGGTATACGGACGGATCAAAAACGTCAAGTAGTACCGGAGCAGGAATTGCGGGAGACCAACCAGGGACATACTTCAGTCTGAACCTGGGCAGCACTGCAACCGTGTTCCAAGCAGAAATAACAGCCATAGAGGCTTGTGCACAAGAAATGGTACGGATGTCTTACATTAACAGAAGAATCCGTATCATCACTGACAGTCAGGCAGCTCTTAGAGCTCTGGAGGCAGTAGAAATACGTTCTAAAACAGTAAGAAATTGCCTGAAGCCCCTGGCGAAACTAGCAGAACACAACAATGTGCAATTGGAATGGACGCGAGGACACCAGGGAAATTCAGGTAATGAGAAAGCTGACAGGCTGGCCAAAGAAGGAGCAAAGAAAGCCTTGATAGGACCCGAGCCGACATGCGGGATCGCATATAGCACCGCAAAAGGCGCAGTAAAGGAACTTTTAAGACAGAAACACAACTTGCATTGGAGAGAGGCACCAGGAATGAGACAATCACGCATATTCTTAGGTGACCCATCCAAATCAAAGACTAAGGAATTGCTGAAGCTGAGCAGAAGACAGCTAAGATGTGCAGTGGGTATTTTAACAGGACACTGCACGCTAAACAAACATCTCACCAACATAAAGGTGAAGGATGATCCAGATTGTAGGATGTGTGGTGAAGAGGAAGAAACACCTCACCACATCATATGTGAATGCCCGGCCCTAGCGGCGAGAAGGATTGCACACTTCGGTGAACCATCAGTGACACCGGAAGAGATAGCTAATGCTCCCATCGACCGTATACTCGCCTTCGTGGGAGGAACGGGTCTCATGGAATAGGGAGACTATGGGGGTACAATAAGCTTCAGCTTCAGTACAGCGGGCCAAAAGACCGCAACCTATAAGGAAAAAAAAAAAAAAAAAAAAAAAAAACCGTAACTTTCTTTCTAGCCCGAGATATTTAGCAGCCGACTAGATCCAGCCCAAGCATAGGTGTGGCCTGTTACTGTCCTAATGATAACTTATTTTTCAGTACGCGAGACCCCGACCACCAGGAGCATCCTGTTACATTCCATAACTCGACTGTTTGTTAATGCTGTGCAATAAGCCAAGTCTGTACACTGCACATATCCTGTTTTGAGAATTGCATGTTGGTGGTATTTGCTTCTGCTAATCCTGGTATCCGTACCTCGCTTTGCTGTTAGTCCGTAACCGTTAGTTAACCGCCTGCCCACCTTGCTTGATATTCGCACCGCTGTACTTTGTGCTTTACCGTAGTCTGTGCTTTAGAATTGTTAGAATAGATGTATATAGTGTAAATAGCTTTTGCTTAAGCCCTGCTAAAAACTTGTATTCAAATTAACTTTTAAGCCCTGATGATTATGTAATTAGGAGAAAGCTTTAGAATAAACCGTATCCTGTGAACTATCCTGAATAAATCTAATTGTGATATCAAACTGTGCCTTTTAATCCGAAACAAAGTCTAATTTTCCCAACGACCCACTGGAATATTCCGTTTCTTCACTGCAGCTACCTGAGTAGTGGTGTTTCTGCACTATAAACAGAAACTGGCGCCCGAGTAAAGCACCGCCGACGCCTCGAGTGCCATAGTGACGCTTCGGCCATTTTGCCTACAAACCGAAGTACGTCACAGTGCAATACCGTGGTTTTAAGTCCGTTGAAATTACAGCAACTTCAGGTGTTCCCAAGGATCTGTGCTCGGGCCTCTTTTATTCATTCTCTTTATAAATGACATCGTCTCAGAACTTCATTGTAATTCTCTATTATATGCAGACGATCTAAAACTATACTCGTGCATTGCCAACTTAGACGACTGTTTTAATTTGCAGGAAGACCTAAATAGACTGAGTTTATGGTGCGAAAAGAATTCATTACCTCTCAATATTAGTAAATGCTATTGCATGAGTTTTACGAGGAAACAGCAGTCCATTGAATTTACATATTCAATTAACGGGGCCAATGTAACTAGATGTTATAATTTTAAAGACTTGGGAGTAATATTTGACTGCAAATTAACTTTCACTGACCATATCAATGATGTAGTAGCGGGTGCTTATAGGAATCTCGGTTTTATAATAAGGAATTGTAAACAATTTGTCGAAACTGCTACACTTGAGTTGCTTTTTAATGCTTTTGTTAGGTCTAAACTTGAGTCTGCTTGTGTAGTCTGGAATCCGGGATATACAATTCATAAAATTAATATTGAGAAAATTCAGAGGAAATTTGTGAAGTTCTTATGGTATAAATCTGATTGTGTTTATCCCCCTCAGGGCATTTTCAACAATATTTTGTTACAAAGATTTAATATGAATGATTTAGATACCCGACGGAAATATTATTCAATTGTAACCTTATATAAAATTTTAAATAACCAGATTGACAGTCCAGAGTTAGTTGTTTCTTTTTCCATGTTTCAACTTGTCAGACTCGTTCTAATAATTTATTTTATTTGCCTGTTCCCAGAACAAAAATGTTAAAATATTCACCTGTGTACACTATGTGTTCAAATTACACGACAGTTCAGGAATATTGAAATTTTTAATTGTAATATTAATGTTATAAAAAATCATGTTCTTTCTGTTGATTATATTAACGATTAAGTTAGTAATTATTTGTTATTGCTTATGTTTTGTAATTCCCTACCCTGTAATTGGATTCGTCTGTTGGGTAGCTGTAACTAAATAAATAAATAAATAAATAAATAAATAATTTAATATTTTATAACTACTGAAACTTTGTTATTTTGCAAATAAAAATTGTTTAAGTATTTGATGTTTTACTGGTTGTATACTATATGCAATTCTTTGAGCTGTACCTGAAGTTGCAGCCTCTTAAGGATTTTAGTTAAAATTCACTTTTTAAATATGACAATTTAGTTCCTATGAATAACAACAGATGTTGGCACTGAATTTTTGTACATTTATTCAAGTGGAATACAAATTATAACTGTCGAAATATCCTTAAAAATTACCTTATCTACTATGGACTTATTTAGTCAATATTTTATCAGTGAACAAAGTTGAAACTTATCTAATTCCAATTTTACTTTAAAAAAGTCCGTTATTATTTTATATTTAGTTACAAAATTCTCCGTATGGTTCGCAATGTCTTTTTCTGTTTGACAGTACGTGAAATAATGGTCGTTGAAACTTGTGATTTTAAATTTCTCACTTTGAAAACGTTGTTAGCCGGCTGTGGAAATTTCCAGCTTCTATTTAGGATAGCTTATGGTAAGTATATACCTGGTTTTGTAGATGGATTTCTCGTTTTCTGAGTTTCCTATGGCTTCACCTCTTTGATATATGACGTAATTTTACTTCGTCTAGCATCTGAATACACTTCCATTCAAATGTTCTTGGGATTTTCTTAAATTCAATATTTTCAGGAGCTGAACTGGCGTGAGGATGCTTCAAAATTATCAAATCAACAACTCTCCTGCGTTTGTTCGTTGCCAAGTAAGTACTTTTTCATAGGAAATTCTTTACATTTTGTGTCATTCATGGCCATCTGTCATTTACCGTACCATCATATTACATTTATTTTTGAATTTTCTCTTTTATTGTAGGTCTTTTCCCCTTTTTATGCCCATTTTCATGTTCTTTAAATTATTTGCAACATCTGGATGTCCATTTTCTGGTATTCCGTTATAATATTTATTTGTCTACCGATTTTACTGTCACAAATTTTTATTTTTATTTTGGTCACTTAACCACTTATTTTTAGAAACTGATTTTTCACTATGTCGAGTCTATTTTAGTTACTTATTATCTATTTACATAGCTTTCCTTAAATTTATTACTTAGATTATAAATTTTAACTAAAGCAAGTCATTTTTACAAGGTATTTTGTGCTTCTTTTGATACATTTTACAATTATTTTGTCTAAACTAGCATACTTCATGATTTTATTATAGTTTTCTATCTTCTGTTTGTTATTTAGTGTAACACTTTGCAAAATTATAATGTTATTTATTTTTTTAGGATGCACAACGTTCCAGCGTTAGAGGTTTTTCCTGAGTTGTGTCCATAGTGACTTAACTTCATGGTGGCTAACTTTCCCCTGTTCGAAGATGTTCTAGAGTCATTTTATTATATCCTTTTTGATTTTATTTTAAGTATTCTTGTACAGGATGATGAATTTTATCATTTACATATTTGTTTTAAGGGTTTATTTTCATTTTAAATTTTAATATTTACATGGTATTTTTAATTAATTTATTTTACATGGTAGGTTAGTGAATAATATTGCATTTTCTCGCTGATTAATAATAATTTTTTTTTCTTACAAAATTTTTATTCATCTAAAAAATTTCATGAAATATTCGCTATTACCTAAATTTTCAATTTGTTTCAGGTTATCTGCAGTGTATGGAAATAGCAATTCAATGTGGAATTTTCCTCGTATTAGTTCACTGTTTGGATATTTTAATTCGTATGTGCATAAATTTATTATTTTACTTATGACGTATGGACCTTCGTAAGGATACATTAGTTTGGCACAAATCCCTCTTCGATTATCCGTAACTTTTAGACGTTTTATGATCACGTAATCACCTAAGTCAAATTTTAACCCTCGCTTAATTTTTTATCTCTCTTTTACAGTATCTTTCAGTTGTCTTTTATACGTTTCCTGACTTTGTCTTGTATAGCTTCTAAATTTAATTCTGAGTCATTTGACCATGGTCTTTGTGGGTTTACTCCAAAAACTACCGTAATAGGTGCAATTTGTGTAACTGTGCTGGGTGTGTGAATTAAAAAATGTTCTACTGAAGGTATGTGTCGTATCCAGTCCGTATGTCTGTCTTGTGTCACGATTCTCAGAAATCTTAAAACTTCTTGGATGTACGTACCTTTCTGCTGGGTTTGCCTGCGGGTGTCGTATGCTTGTAAAAATTTTGTCTAGGTCTCGTCGTGTCCAGTGTTGAGTAAATCTGTCGTTGTTAAAATAAGTAGCATTGTCTGTCAAGAATTTTTGCGGTTTCCCTATTTCTTTGCAATATTTTTCTAGTAAAGCTATTGTCGTTTTCGTGTTGCATCTTCTAGTTGGATAAATTTTTGTATAGGTACTTTGAAAAACAATCTATGATGACTAAAATGTGTTTATATCCCTTGTGGATTTTTATTAAGTTGCTCACGTAATCTATTGCTACTATCTTTAGAGGTGCATTGGTGACTATACTACTTACATTATTCTTGTTTTTGTGATTTTTGGTTTTTCCCAAACAACAAATGCGTGGCAATTAGTTATGACGTTTTTGATTATCTGTCTTTTTCTGCACAGAAATTTTCTCTGAAAATTAGTCAGATCTTTCGTACCCCTATGTGTCCGTATGTAATGTGTAGGTTTAGTACTATTCGTTCTGTCAGGTCTGTGTCAATTACGTATAGTTCGTGGTCGTTTATTAATTTTATAATGATTTCGTCCTTTAAAGTATATCCTCTGTACATGTCTTTTGTTTAGGATTTATACAAGCATAATAACAACAAACATATCCAAATTGATATACTTATATTGATGTTTCATCTCTAATTTATAAACAATGCATATCAAGCAAAGAAAGAGAATTGTAAAACGTCTTTTGTCTGTAGTATGTGTCTAATGTGTGTTAATTTTTCTTTACTTCGTAATACGTTTGTCTCTGTAAAAAGTCCGTCTGTCATGGTGTCTGTTCATTGCTATAGTAAATTGGTGTGGGTTTTGTGTGTTAGGTAGTGTATTTCTGGTCAGTGCGTCAGCTGTTATGTTTTCCTTTCCAGGCCTATGTTTTATATCAATAGAAAATTCTTGTATGAGTAGTGACCAACGGTAGATTCTATTATTCGCAAAGCGATTATTCATTAGAGATGCTAAAGCTTGATCCGTTTCTAGAGTAAATCGAGATGACGTTAAATAAAATTTCAATTTAGTTAGGGCAAAAACTATCGCGGCCATTTCCTTTTCACAGACTGCGTATCTTACTTCGTAAGGTTTTAAAATTCGAGAAATGAAACATATAGGAATTTCTGTTCCTGATTGGATCTGGCTTAGTTCTCCAGCGATTGAATGGTCCGAGGCATTTGTTCTGAGAATAAAAGGTATTGAAAAATCAGGGCTGTATAATAATAAATTTTCGTGAAAACTGGTTTTTAGTGTGTTAAATGCTGTCTGTCTGCGTTCGTCCCATGTCCATTTTGTCTCTTTTCTAAGGAGTTCTATCAACGGTACCTCCATTTCTGATATGTGTGGAATGGATTTTTTGTAGTAATTTAACATACCCAGAAATCCCCTTAGCATTTTTAGGTTTTTTGGTTTGGGATAGTTTTTAATTTCGTCCAGTCTCTCTTTGTCAATGCTTATTCCCTCTTTTGCTACTTGATACCCTCAATATTTTACATTATTTTGATAAAATTGACATTTTTCCAAATTTAACTTTAAACCTGCGGAATCTAACGCGTTCATTATGATATTTAGATGATTTAAATGTTGTTCTTCGTTTTCAGAAAATACAAGAATGTCGTCCACGTAATGAAAGCAAAATTTTTCGTATTTGTTCAAGATCTGTTGCATGGCTCTTACTAAAGCAGATGATGCCGATTGTAGTCCGAATGGTACCACCTTAAATTGGTATACGTGCCTGTCAACCATGAAACCTGTGTATTTTCTTGATTCTACTGCAAGTGGAATTAACCAAAACGAGTTCTTTAATCTAGTTTAGTAAATACTGTCTATTTTCCGATATTATACGCTAGCATTGTATCGATGTCCTGTGGGGAATTGAACTGTGATTTCGTTATCTCATTTAGTTCCCTGGCGTCTAAACATAATCTAACCGTAGAATCTTTTTTTCTTACTACTACAAGTGGGCAGTGGCGGTTTCTTAGAGGAGGCAACGGAGGCTAAGCCTCCTCTAGCAGCCAAAGTAGAATAATGAATATTGGTTGGCTATGTTTAAATTTAACTTTAAATACCAGGTATTATATTATTATATTATAAATACCCATTGATAGGCCAGTCAATAAAACCACCATACATCGCAAACGCGCATGTATCTACGATTGTTTGATATATTATTAGGACCCCTGAGAGTAGTTTATACCCAAGTTTGCAACCCTGAAAACCCTGTGCTAATCCAGTGGTGCTCCAAAAACTGCGAAATTCTGGCACTTTTTTTTTGAAAATAATAACTTACGGAAGCGTTTTTCGGGTATCTTCATTCTATACTTTTGTAAAGAAAACTAAATTTGCTACAATTTTAGCCTAACCACATCTCTCTAGGTCCATTGGTTGCGGAGATACAGCCAATTTTTTCTAAAAAAGGAAAATTTATCGGTAGGGTCATTTTCTAAGACACGTGCTGGCTAAACTAATGCTCCTAGAGAAAAGTCATGGTCAAGGAATTTATAGAAAATTGAATTAGCTTCAATTTGATCCCAAAATGGTGCCTCTAGGCCTCACAGTTTCCTCAGAAACTAAAAAATAGTAAAACATCGGATTTTGGGAAAATGATGAAGACATTGTACTGAATTATGTTGGTATGTATTTCTTTAAAAAAACGTGCAAGAATTTGAATTTAACATAACGTAAACATAAAATAAACAACGTAAACATAAATGTAAACTATAAAATACTACTTACACGGTCAAGCACAAACACCTCAGTAGTTTAAAACTTCGCCCTTTTGGAAGGTCCGGGTCTTACCCAGTTTGGATTAGTGGGAAAGGGAGGGGGAGGAGAGGCGAGAGTTTCTGGACTCTGGAGGTGGAGGCGAGTCGTCATATGTTGTTGAGTCATCCACATCCTCGTCCTCCTCGTCCAGGACGATAGGGGTGGCGTTGCTGCAACTTCGCCCTTGGCAAAAGGAACATAGGATATAGTCACTTCAGTCCTGCCTTTTTTCAAGTGCACGGCCCTAAGCACCCTTTCTTGCATTTGCAAGCCATAATTTTAGGCCTCTGGGGTGGTGGGGAGGCGGCCGATTTTACAATTGCTGAGTATCGCAGGTCGCACCGTCTCCTCCGTAGAGGTTCATCAAGATTTTCTCGCCAGCATTTCCTACTTCTTCCTGGTTGGAGTTTGGATCAAGGAAAATGCTGGCGAGGTCTATCCAGTGGGTTTTCTTTTGAAGACGTTGGAAGACTTCATCTCGCCTTACCTGAAAAAGGCAAAGGTGGTGTCACACCCACTGATGGCATGCAGGAACAAAACCGTCTGTGGTACCTGCATTTCTCCACATGTGAAGGAATTTGCTGGATATTGGTCGCACTCTGACCCATCTCTGCCGCCTTTCTGGAAGTACACGTTCGTATGTAGAGAGCTTAAGCCGTTGAGAAGGACCAGTAGGTCGACGTTCTCTCCATTAATGAAAGCTTGGTCGAACGATGAGTTCTTGGACAGGGCAGTCCTCCCTATATCAGCATCGGCGTCTTCTTGAGATTGATGTACCTCGATACCCTGCCTCTCAAATTCAGTACGCAAGGTGATCAGTCGGCGTTTGTCAGATTCATTTGAGAGCAGTTTTGCTTGCGGCACTTTGATGGGTGTTGATTCATCAAACAAAATATCACTGCAGGAGAGAAGCAGAGTGTCGCAGGCGTTCAGCTTATTTAGTGCTCCTCATAGCTGCATCTTGTGGGTATCCATCAAAAGCCACAGCTACGTTTTTACCAAAGAGGTTGACAACGTAGCTGACGTATCCCGCCACAATGGCTCTGACTGAATCATATATAAGTATATTCAACATATTTCATTGTAAATAAAACAAGAAAACCGGTATATAGTTTTGTTTGTTTAATGAATTTTCGGTATTTGTTTAGTATTTGTTTAGTGTATGTTTATTTGAAGCCATATGTTACATCTAAAATGTTAAATTCAAATTTTTGCACGTTTTTTTAAAGAATGCATACCAACATTATTCAGTACAATGTTTTCATCATTTTCCCAAAATCCGATGTCGTCTATTTCTCTTAGATATTCTATTAAACCATCCAATGTATTTATCCGCTGTGTGACAATAACGTTCCTTATGTCGTCTCAGAAGTGTCTAGCTAGATAAGTTACCATCTCTGGCTCTGTGAATTTAGGTTCTAGGTATCTGATATTGTATATTTTTCTTAAGATGTATTGAAAAGATTGAATCGTATTTTCTGTTGCGTGTACTCTCCCCAATATTGTTTTAAAAATAACGTCTCAAATTCCTCAATCGTTTCATACCTATCTTCAATCATTTGGTACCATATTTTAGCTTCCCCTTTTCATAAGTCCTGTATAATTGTTTTTGTTTGTTATGCCTGGTAGAGTAGCAATGTACTGTTTGAAGCGTGTCGTGAAAATTTTCGGGTGCAATTTAGATTTGTTACGGAACTTTTGTGAAAAATTAACGAAAGATTAACTTTTAAAGAAACGAAATTAATTGAAACATATTTTATTAAATAAATTATTTTCATTTTCTAACTTACAAAATATTATGAGATAATTTTATTCAATTCTCCACGTTTGCATTATATGAAATTTTCGTATTTCGAGAGTAGGCCGGTTTAAAAAATTTGTAACCAGGGAGTTTGTTATTACAAAAAGGTTTTGAAGAAAACGTCAAATACTGATGAGCTCTTGGAAATTTGCCTTCAATTTATATTGGATTTGCTCACAATTTGATAATTTGGTCCATTTGTTGATTAGTTGTTCTCTTTGGACTGTTACCTATTTAATAGGGATTTAGGATTCTTCAATTCCAAATCTATTTGGAAACCATTATATGTGTATTAGTTAAATATTTGGATTTTGTAATTTATAAAAGAGCCCTCACAAAGAAAGAGGGTGCTCCCGTACCCCAGTAGTTTGGACGTAGTGGTTGGTTCGTATAATTTTGCTTTCCGCCAAATCGAAGGGTTGGATTCTCCACTCCATAGTTCAAAGAATAGATAAGAGCTCCCGTACCTCAGTAGTTTGGACGTAGTGGGTGGTTCGTATAATTTTGCTTTCCGCCAAATCGAAGGGTTGGATTGATTCTCCACTCCATAGTTCAAAGAACAGATAAGTGCTTCCGTATCTTTTGGATACAATTTTAAAACCATTAACAAAAAAATATTAACATTTACTTTAAATTTGAAATTATTTATTAGACGACACAGATAATCTGAATGTGAACAAACTTGACGTCACGTTTGGGTTAAACAAAGATTTATATTTACATATTCAAATTTAGATAAAAAATATAATTTATAATCTTGGTTCCGTAAACTATATGATTAAAACGTTTTGGCCAATCAATTTTGTTTTGCTTAATTTTTTTATAAATGATTATAGTTACTGTTGGTGAGTACCTTTAGACCAAGGCGATCTTCTGGTTTAGAACGGCTAGGGAAACCAGTGGCGCCATTTAAAAGAACCCCCTCGACTGAGTTTCCGTGCACTTTGTTGCGCACCCACAATTGCAGCTCACCAACATTTTATTGTTCTCTTTCTCTTTTTAAAAAAAGTGCGTAGCAGAGTCTCCGAAGAATATTTCTGTAGCGCTGTGTGTCTGTCCGTGTGTGTATGTTATTGGTGTGAAATTTTTAATCTTCTGCGAGTTTTGTGTGATTCTGTCGTCCTGTTCTTTTAAACATTGTTCGAAGTTCTTCGTTTGTTCATTCAGTTGTCTTATTACTGAGAAACCTCCTTCTACTAAAGATTCCACTCCTTGTTGCATTTCACCTCGTATTTCGTTTCTTGCTTCTTTGATTTGCTTGTCCACTTCTTCTCTTACTTCTCTGTGAATTCTGTCGAGTTTTCATTCCAAATTTTCCGTCTTCTCTTTGATCTCTTGTACATTTTGATTGATTTCTTGTGCATTCTGTTCCAATTTGTTGTTCATGTCTTGTGCATTTTGATTCATGTCTTGTGCATTTTGTTCTAATCTGTTGTTCATTTCTTGAGAGTTTTCTTCTATTTTCCTGTTGATCCTTTGTACATTTTGGTTCTTGTCTGCCATCATTTCCATTAATCTGGTGAGCATGTTTGTTTCTGTAGGTGTCATGTCTGTGCTGTCTCCCGCTTGTTGTGTGGATGTGCTTTGTGTTTGTTCTAGTGTGTCGACCATTTTCTTGACTTTTTTACCTGATCTTAATTCCATGAACTAATAAATTGGATTTTTAAATTCTGTAAACGTGCCACGTACGTTGGAGTGCCAAAATATTATGATATTATTTGCTTTACGTTGGGGTTGTCAAAATATTATGTTATTTTATTTATTTTCCCTATGTTTTGGGGTTGTTAAATTTATTTTGTTATGCTATTTTTGAAAAATTTATGTTTGTAATATTTTAGTGAATGACTTATTTAATTTTACATTTTGATATTACTATTTTATTGCTTGTTTATATTTTTTATTATTGTACGTTCTTTATTATTGCATGTTTGCTCATATTCTCAGGTGGGATCGCCTTTTTATTTATGCTTTTTATGTATTGTAAATAGTTTTATTCAGAATATTTTATTTATTTACTTATTATTGGAAAATTTCTTTAGTTTTTACTTACCACACTTTATTCTACTTACACAAATCTTTTTAACGCTTTTAGAACTTTATATTAAGAAATTATTGATTTTAATTATAAATACCATGTGTTTTTAATATTTTACAAGAATGCTTACTTGGGTTTTGGATTTAAACCCTGCCTTTTCTTTTTCAGAATTCTCGATGATGATTGAACAGAAGAAACTTACCTTTTTTTTAAATCGGCATTAAAGTACCTCAAAATTGTCATTAAAGTGATAGAAATAGTCATTCAAGTAATCCATTATTGCACGAGTTTTGTAGTTGGCCGAGGTGACAGATAAACATTAATTTTTTATTGCTTGTGATAATTGTGTTGTAACAAAAGGTAAATAAATACAGTTTTTCAAATTCAGAATTGTATTATCACTACTATAATTGCTAAATTGCTAAAAATAATGGTTTTCTTATAAAAAAATCATTCCAACTTGACATTTAAAAATAATTATGACATTTCCTAAGGTCACTTAAAATTTTAAATAATTAGGACATTTCTTAATGTCACTGAAAATTATTTAAAAAATAAAGTTAAATAATCTTAATTTCATAATTTTTGAATTAAAAAAAAATGTAATATGCACCTCGGCATTAAAGTTCCTTTTTATCACTCGTGGCTTATTTACTAAACTCCACATTCATGATAAAAAGATTAACTTTAATGCCTTGATACATAAATAACTATTATCGACTTTACTTGTGATTTTTTAAAATTTTATAACTACTGAAACTTTGTTATTTTGAAAATAAAAATTAAGTATTTGATGTTTTACTGGTTGTATACTATATGCAATGAGCTGTACCTGAAGTTGCAGCCTCTTAAAGATTTTACAGTCAAAATTCACTTTTTAAATATGCTAATTTAGTTCCTTTGAATAACAACAGATGTTAGCACTGAATTTTTGTACATTTATTCAAGTGGAATACAAATTATGACTGTCGAAATATCCTTAAAAATGACCTTATCTACTATGGACTTATTTAGTCAAAATTTTATCAATGAACAAAGTTGAAACTTATCTAATTCTAATTTTACTTTGAAAAAGTCCGTTATTATTTTATATTTAGTTACAAAAGTCTCCGTAGGTTTCGCAATGTCTTTTTCTGTTTGACAGTACGTGAAATAATGGTCGTTGAAACTTGTGATTTTAAATTTCTCACTTTGAAAACGTTGTTAGCCGGCTGTGGAAATTTCCAGCTTCTATTTAGGATAGCTTATGGTAAGTACCTAGTTTTGTAGATGGATTTCTCGTTTTCTGAGTTTCCTATGGCTTCACCTCTTTGATATATGTCGTAATTTTACTTCGTCTAGCATCTGAATACACTTCCATTCAAATTTTCTTGGGATTTTCTTAAATTCTTATAATATTTTCAGGAGCTGAACTGGCGTGAGGATGCCTCAAAATTATCAAATCAACAACTCTCCTACGTTTGTTCGTTGCCAGGTAAGTACTTTTTCATAGGAAATTCTTTACATTTTGTGTCATTCATGGCCATCTGCCATTTACCGTTTACATGTTACATTTATTTTTGAATTTTCTCTTTTATTGTAGGTCTTTTCCCCTTTTTATGCCCATTTTCATGCTTCTTTAAATTATTTGCAACGTCTGGATGTCCATTTTCTGGTATTCCGTTATAATGTTTATTTGTCTACCGATTTCACTGTCACAAATTTTTATTTTAATTTTGCTCACTTAACCACTTATTTTTAGAAACTGATTTTTCACTATGTCGAGTCTATTTTAGTTACTTATTATCTATTTACATAGTTTTCCTTAAATTTATTACTTAAATTACAAATTTTACCTAAAGCAAGCCATTTTCACAAGGTATTTTGTGCTTCTGTTGATACATTTTACAATTATTTTGTCTAAACTAGCATATTTCATGATTTTATTATCGTTTTCTATCTTCTGTTTGTTATTTAGTGTAACACTTTGCAAAATTATGTTATTTATTGTTTTAGGATGCACGTTCCAGCGTTAGAGGTTTTTCCTGAGTTGTGTCCATAGTGACTTAACTTCATGGTGGCTAACTTTCCCCTGTTCGAAGATGTTCTAGAGTCATTTTATTATATCCTTTTTGATTTTATTGTAAGTATTCTTGTACAGGATGATGAATTTTATCATTTATTTGTTTTAAGTGTTTATGTTCATTTTAAATTTTAATATTTACATGGTATTTTTAATTAATTTATTTTACATGGTAGGTTAGTGAATAATATTGCAATAAGGTATATTATATACGAGTACAATGTACCTACATAAAGTTTCATAAAACAAATCAGTAAGTTATTAAACCTAAGAGAAAGAATAAAGCAAAAACAAGATGAATCGATTATAAATTCTGTAAATTTTATTTGGAGACAACGCCAAAAAATTGATAAGCACAAAAGAAACAAATTTTTTTAAATAAAGGAGAAGCTAGAAGTATGCCGTAAATTACAGTGAAGTGAATTCTTTCTTAAATATTAACTGAGAGAGTTTTTTTTTAAATGTAGTTGATTTAAGTAATTTGATTTCTTATATAATTTATAAATATTAAATTGAAAAGATCGTTCAAACATTGACGTATGCATTGGTGGCGATAAAATATTTTTCCCGCGGGTGTCCAAATTGTGAACATTGTATCTAAAATTAATTTTATTATATTTATAAGTATCGAGTATGTTTTTGTAGAAATAATTTTATGATATAAGACACAGCAATGTAAGGATCTTCTTTGGGACATATTTAACCAGCCAAGTTCAATAATTTAGGAGAAATTGACTCATATTTTTTAACATGACATATGAACCGTGCGCAATAATTTTGAACTCTCCGTATTCGCACACTGTCATAAAGTGTTAAACAAGAATTATACACCACATCGCCGTAATTAAAATGTGACAGAACGAGCAAATTACAGAGCATAATTTTGGATTTCTTATTAAGTTAATAGTTCGAGCTATATAGAAGTTTGAGATTACTATAAGCTTTTCTAAGTAAAAAGGTGATGTGTGCAGAGAATCTCAACGAATTATCCAGATACCTATATGCCTAGATTTTGTGTAACATCATTACATTTTAAAGTATCGTTACCAATGACTACTTTAAGGTTCTTTGCATGAATTTGACGATGATTCTTCGGCCCAAAGACAACAACCGAACTTTTACTAGGATTCACTTCCAGACAAATGTTTTCAGAAGCTTTAATAAGAAATTCCAGGTCTTTATTAATTAAAGTAGAAGCTGTTCCTACATTATCAGTAGAAAATGAATAAAATATCTGAGTATCATCAGCATAAAAGTGCGCTTTACAGTGGCGTAGTGAGTTTCTTAAATTTGAAGTGTAAATAATGAACATTAACGGACCTAATATGATGGAACCCTGTGGTACACCACTGTAGACACGCCGAGCCTCAGATTTGTTCCCATTAATAATGACTTCTTGCTGTCGACCGGTTAAACGGAGTACCCCAAGGTTCAGTTTTGGGCCCTCTTTTATTCATTATCTATGTCAATGATTTATTTCATAATATGTTGCCTAATACCTGTGTTGCATTCGCTGATGACACAACTATAATAAATTCAAGTTCAGATTTAAACGATCTTATATTGAAAAGTGACGACACCGCTTCTATAGCTAAAAAGTGGTTACATCTAATAATTTTAAACTCAATTAAGAAAAAACTCAAAATCTAGTCTTCTCCACTAGTCAAAATATTGCTAAGGGAAATAGCGAAAAATTACTCGGCGTCATCATTGATGATAGACTAAATTGGTCTTCTCATATCGCGCAGCTAAGTCGTAAGCTATTCAGCTCTGTATTTGTCTTACGTAATCTAAAAAAAATCTTTATCCATAGAGATTCTGATAATGAGCTATTTTGCACTATTTCATTCCCATATTAGTTATAGCACGTTGCTGTGGGGTAACTCTTACTACGCAGACAAAGTTTTTCGGCTACAAAAACAGGCTGTCAGAATACTGGCTGGTGTTGGGTTCAGAGACCACTGCAAGCCTATTTTTAAAAGTCTCAATATAATGCCTTTGCCGTCTTTATATATGTATTTATGTCACGATACTGGAAATTTTCAAAAACAAAAATCAGTTTACAACAAACGCTGAATTTCATAATTACCATACCTACTAGAAATAGAGATGATCTTCGAACACCATCTTTCGTCTTACGAAAACAACAAAAAATTCTTTAGATATTAAACTATTCAATTATCTACCGAATGATTTAAAATTCTTAGACAGTCCTAATAAATTTAAACTGATAATCAAAAAACATTTCCTCACTGTTTTTATTCTGTAGATGAATATATGCAAACCCCCTTTGAATGGGAATTAATTAATTAATTTGGTAACCAAACAAAAAATAATTAAAACATTTTTTGTTTACTCTGAGATGCTTACCGTCGCCACCAAAATAAACGTAATATTTATTAATTCATTGTTTGTGTTTATATAACTATTTTATTTATTTTTTTTGTAAATATTGTTAATATTATTGATGAGTAATATTTTGTATTACTATTTTTAACAGTGTATATAATTGTATGCCTCGCTGCATTACTCTTCTATATAGACTTGTAATCTTTCCCATTGACTTGCAAAAATGTTTTATTATGTAACTATTCTATTCTATAAAGTCTATTCTAATCAGAAGAGTGGGAAGCTACATCTTTTACTAATTTATATTACTGTTTAAGAATGAATATTGAATTACTTTTAATAGTTTTTTTTTGATTATTTCAATTAATATAAGTAAGTAGTCGCTAGATGGTGCTTCATGCCTCTAAATCGAATATACAAGGTGTCCTGTAAATAATGGGTAATCCTGAAAATGGTAATCCAGGCCATAACCTATCAGAATATCACGACTTGACCTTATTGAAAACCCTATGGTTTTCGAGATATAGGCACTCTTTTGAAATTTTGAAAATTTCTACCCTAGGACAGTATTTTTTTGTTTTGAGAATAATGTCGTCGTTATCTAAAAAGGTCGCTAATTTATCAAAAAATAAATGGACTTTTATTTAAAAAACAAAAGTTCTAAAACGCATAATCAGGAAGTTACAACCCCTTGAAAGGGCATGGTGAATATCATAATATCAATTTTCGATTATTAAGTCCAAGTGGTGACAAAAAAAACCGAAATTTTCATGCATTACGACTTCGATGTAGGCGCATAAACTTACAAATTTCATATTTAACAGCTTGCTTTATTAGGGTAGTTTTGAAGGGTAAGAGTTTTTTTTCCAAAATTTTTTTGACATCACTTTCGAAGCAAAAGTTTTAAATACAATAATTTCTCGCATGCAATGGACTAAGACGAAAGTATGTTTCAAAATGACAACTGTCACTTTGAAACGACAATTGTCACATTTCTATATGTTTCTAAAAAAATAAAGTTGTTGGCCCCTATACGCCTTCGTACGCTAAAGTAATAATGAATTGTTTTTTGTGTAATTCGTTAAACTGTCATAATTTCATCAAAAGCATCAAATCCAATTTCAATAAATTTTTAGATTGTACAGGGTGTCCCAAAGTTGATGTCTCGGGACTATATCTAGAGAATGAGAAAAGTTATCACAAAACCGTTTACGTGGTTTAATTTGGGGTGTACTAAGGTACACTTTACGCTAGAAATTTTTTTCTCGAAATCTGGAAAATGGCGAAACTGACGTCATCAGAAGTTTTTTCCAGAAACATACACTTTTTTTGTGCTACCTGGAAAGTGCTATTTTTTCTGAACATTTTCTATTAAAAAAGTTTTTTCATATCTTTTATATTTAAAAATATACGGGGTAAAATAGTTTGGAAAATACCCTCAATTGCATAAAAAATTTCTAGCGTAAAATGTACCTTAGTGCACCCCAAATCAAACCACGTAAACGGTTTTGTGATAATTTTTTTCATTCTCTAGATATAGTCCCGAGACATCAACTTTGGGACACCCTGTACAAGTCAGAAATAACAGGTGTAAAAAAGTTCATGCTACTTTTGAACTACAAGAGATAGAGTCAAAATTCAAAAAAAGGTATGTTGACAACACCTGTAGGTATTCATTGTACTATAAAGTAATTATACAGGTTGCTCGATAAATTCAAGACACTAGAGTGAAAAAGTGAAAAAAAAAACATTCTTACATATATCACCCTGTATGGGGGGCGTATGAAGCAAATTTAAATATTTTCAAACTGTTGCTTAAAGCACAGTATACTTAAAGCTAAAGAGTTTAGGGTTAAAACAATTGGAAAATATCTGCAATCCAAAATAAATAAAAAAAGTACAGCTTTGTAAATTTGGTCTATATTTAGGGTGGCTCAGTTCAAATTCGGGTCAATATATTATTTTAAAACATTTTTGACATAAATTTTGTAACTTTTTTAATAAAAATTATTTAATATATTCAGCCTTTTTGTTTAAAAGTTGTTAAGGAGTAAAATAGTATATTGTTTTATTAGGAGTAAAAGTGACACTTCTGTGACGAACCTGTAGGTTTGCCGGACGGACGAAGTGAGTCCGGCAATTACAGACGAGTTACAAAAGTGGCTTTTACTTCGAATAAAACATGCTATTTTTTCTTCAAACGTCAATGAAGTATAAAAAAATAATGATAAAAAATCTCGAAGTTAACCACCAAAAACGGTGTATTCAAAAAAATACGCGTACTTTATGGATGATTGTACGCCAATGTACGCGTTGCTCATTTGACAGTGCGAGAGTCTTCACGATTTGTAAGTATTTTAATAAATATACTGAAGCAAGTACAAGCAAAATAGATCATGCTGCTACAATTGCAGTAATTCAAGGTGGCATCAATTTTTCTGGGGTCACACTAAATAATTGTTTTTTTAATTTGTTTAAATAGTTAAATTATGGTTTCTTTTAAATTAATAATTAAAGTTTTGTATTATTTAATATACCTACCGTTATTTATAGGTAAGCAATCAGTCCTACTTTTTCTTCTGCTCACCAGCGTAAGAAAAAGTACTTTTGCCTCCGTTGCTATGGCAATGCACAGCCGTCCAAAATCTCAAACTTGTCATGAAATAAGTTAAGAAATGTCATGTTTTTCTGACATTTGAAGAAAATAGTTATTTGTGTATCAAGGCCAAAAAGTTGATCATTTTCGGCCGAATCTGAAGTTTGCGGCCGAGGCGCAGCCGAGGCCAAGCAAACTTCGGATAAGGCCGAGAAAGATCATTTGGCCGAGGTGCACACAACATTTTTTAGGCAGCTGTCTCAAAAAGTAAAATAAAAATATTTTTAAAATTGTTTCATACAAACTACTGCAGATATGGAGAAATGTTTGCGAGAAGCCTAGTAGGCTGACATTTTTAATTCGTTTGACAAATGAAAACGTCACTGGATAGTTTATATTGACAAGCCGTGCCGTGCCGTTTCTGTCATTAGTAAAAATGAGTGATAGTGATAGCGATAATCCAACGAAAATTTATGAAGCTGCAAATGCAAGGTTGGAAATCTACGTCTGTTTTAGTTTTTCTTTAAGCCTAAATCCATTTCAAATATTATTATTAATGATCAATTAATACATGAGACCGTAAAGAAAATGCGGCCGTGAAGTAAAAGCGGCCGTGAAGTAAAAGCGGCCAAAAAACATAAAATTGACAAATGATTACAAAAAGATGACATTTTAGGAACGCTGTCAGATCCGTAAAACGTCACTGTTTGTGACAGCTGCCTAAAAAATAAATTTTTATTGTCCGACTGTAGATTCGTCGCGATATATTTGTCTGCCATTTGTACCACACGTTAGGTACTGGTCTTAGACACATATATCTTTTTTTTGTCCGACAGTTATTAATACATTTTTTCCCCACATGAAATAGATGACTGGAAAATCGGTAAATTAATTTCGTCGGACAATCAGAAAATGGTATTCTACATATTTTTCTCAAGCAATCATGAAAAATCAATACATTTTTTGAAGCCCGTAACTCGGCCGGTTTAGGGTGGTAGACACCCTTAACGGTCCAACATTTTTGTCGGACAACTTTTGTCTCGCACGTATCTCAACATTTCTTGTGACTACGTTTTGTTTAGAAACAGTATCTATAAATTTTTTATGCACCATAAAATGGTCGACTTTCGGACAACTTGGAGGAAAAAAACACGTTTACGAAAATTTTCGCAGAGGGAAAAAGTGGTAGACTAGGTGCCCTAAGCGATAAGTTATAAGAGGATATGTATAAGTTGCACTTTATGTCGGCGAGCACCCATCTTATTATTTACAAAGTAAGCAATTTAAAACTATAGGTACTTACATTAAAATCAAAAGAACGGTGTATGGCATCAGGACAATTTCTGTAAATGCCACCAATCTTAAAATATTCAGTGACTGGAATTCTACCAAGGAAATGAGCAACCTAGCACCCCACCATGAGTTTTGCCCCAAAGTCTGTAAGAAACATAATTTTTATTTAATTATAATTATGACTTTGTAAATAATTTCATCATTTATATTTTGAACAATACAGGGTGTATCACAACTTATCCGAAAACTTTTAACCATACATATGCACCTTTAAAGACAATTAATGAAAATGTTAAAATAACAACTATTTCTGTTCAAAGCTGTTCATTGACTTGCAAGCTCGCCTGAGCCAGTCTAATCCAATATGATGTTGCACTAGTTGAAATCTTCTTCCTTCCTACTGTTCCCAAAGACGCACATTGTCGACAGCCGTTGTGTCGTGTTTACGTAATACATCGATATTGTCTACTTCGGTTTGGTACAACTTTTTTAAACTGATTTTTTGTTGTTTTTTGATTGATTAATTGATTTGTTATACTACTGTAACAAATGTACAGGGTGAGTTTTCTAAGATGATACCCCCCCTTATCTCCGTAAATAACGAGGTGTTTTAAAAAACAAAAACGCTGTCCTATACAGTTTTTTCTGAACTTTTCAGATCTGCTATCAGAATTTTCCTAGCTCGCTTAATATACGAGGGATGTTCAAAAGTAACATTTTTTTAAATGGAACACCCTGTATATTTTTATATATTTGGATTCGCCTCGTTTTTCTGATTACAAAAATGTATAATTGTTATATGTTTGTATCAATAATAACTGCGAAAACTATCAATCTTTATTCCTATTCGCACCAATCTGGACGGCTCGTTTATTTATTAAATTTTATTTTCATTAGTCTTTTGTTCTGGCCTTGCTTTTTAAATTTGAAAAAGGAAAATAGTAGTAACAAAACACTTTTAAACAAAACATAAAAACAGTATTTTACTAAAAAACCAACTCGGAAGAAAAGCTACAATTATTTTGCTAATAATACTTTTCGATGTTTGGCAGTTATTATTGATACAAACATATAACAATTATACATTTTTGTAATTAGAAAAACGAGGCGAATCCAAATATATAAAAATATACAGGGTGTTCCATTTAAAAAAATGTTACTTTTGAACATCACTCGTATATTAAGCGAGCTAGGAAAATTCTGATAGCAGATCTGAAAAGTTCAGAAAAAACTGTATAGGACAGCGTTTTTGTTTTTTAATACACCTCGTTATTTACGGAGATAAGGGGGGGTATCATCTTAGAAAACTCACCCTGTACATCGTATGGAACACCCAGTAGGGTTTCTTCTAGTTAAAGTATCGTAAATAGAATACGTGACGAATCGTGGAATTGCTAAAGGGGCATTTCTTTTAAACATCCTTGTAAATGTAGCAGAAGTGTCAGTCCCAAGTTGTTATGATATACCGTTCAAGGAATTCGATAATGTGTATGGAGCAATTCGGGAAGCCCCCAACAATACCCGGCCTTTAAGGCGACAACAACTACTTTGGAAAAACCTAAGGGTACAGCCAAATCCGTACCACATGTTTGAAATATGTTGAGAGTCACGGAGGACCTATAGTACAGGCAAGTCGGTTAAACAAGGGTAATTTAGTTAATGGCTTTATTAGGGTATTTCATGGAAGGCGCGTAATCAATCAATCGCGAGTAGTGAATCAATCGAATACGCGAGTAAAGGTCATAAACCGTCAACAGGAATCATATCTCGGTGTCTATCTCTTATCTACAGACTATTTTGAATAACATAAGTAAGGTAGTTAATTCAGGAGATATTCCATTATATGTTATGTGCTTAATATTAAGATAGGTAGGAATCTATATGCACCTGAGCTAGGTTCTGTCCCGAAATGGAATTACAGGAATGAATACTTATTGATAATGGGTTTCCCTAGCTCGTAGTTGCGAATGCAGGTGCTATATAGAAATAGTAATATGAATTGAATTTGTATCATAATTAGGATAATTAAGTAAGATTATATACCATGGTAAATTATTAACATAGCCAAGGCATGGGCCATAAGAATAATTTTCCATCGTAACGGGCAGATAGCGCTACAGGTCGGGTTGAACTTAAGTACCGTCGGGGACGAGTCGAAGTGCAATTGGGTAAATCGCCTAATGACTTACCCACCCCCTCACGTGTAACCGCCCTTCAGGCAAATCGACAACCTGATGTGCTAAAATCTTTCAGCTTTTTAAAACACTTTTTGTCTAGCTTCCGACCGAAAACATCATCTCTAGTTTCGCGAATAAGAAATAAAGAAGTAAAGATAGTGTAGTGATTGTTCTGTTGATTGAATTAGTGGACGTTTGTCTATTTTCCACTATTCGAGGATTCCAGAACGTTTGTCTATTTTCTGGAAATCCTAGTGATAATAGTTTAACCGTGGTTTGCGGGATATTTTTGAACCCATGTAAATGTTATCCACGCGTTAAGCTAGATATTCACTTTTGCCACTGCCAACATTAGCATTTTAAGTTAGAACGAATTTGGATATTGTTTTGTTTTAATTGTTCATTTTGTACTGGGTCTTATTCCCCGGATTTTTCCTTTATTGTTTTGTTTTTACCTCTTTTTAGTTTTCAATTGTAAATAAATAGTATTTTAAGTGTTTTGAGATTCTTTCGTTTTATTGACAATATAGTTGGCAATTTCATTGATCAGAAAATATGGAATAAACAGGTTTGAGTGCTTATTAACCCACGACACGTTTTGTGAGTGATATCAGTGTCCAATACCACCTGTATTGGACACTGATAATGAGTAAAGGATATTACCTCTTACGTTGTTATCTATATTTATATATTTATTTTTGAGAAGACGGGGGTTAAGATGACCACCCAAAAATGGCAATAAATATTTATTATAGTGTACAAGCAGTGAAAAGAAGCTGTTGCACACTCCGGTTAGCTCTGCGTGCGGGGTGGTAGTTCGTGTCCTGTAAGGGATTGAATAATATGCACTTAATTTTTTGAGGTTGGCACTTACCTTTTTAAGGAGGGTATTAAACCTCTGGAGATAGATTCTACGTAAGTAATGATATATTCTAATTCAGCGCATCAAATAATGCACTTAAGTATGTTAATATTTTATATTAAATATTATCAACAATAATAATTATACTTAGTTTCCTAATATTAACCATTAATTAGTAACCTTTTTAATTAAGTATATGACATCAAATATAATTCATGAAATTAACCAGTATATAGTACTATAATTTCGGCCTCACACAATAAGAAAAACCATATATATTTATCACAGTTATAGGGGATGAACATAAATGACTATATTGTTGACAATAATATTAAATATACATAACAATTAAAGTTAAAATAATTTATTATTAATTTAATAATGCGAAATATGGACCTATTGTTATTGGTAGCTTACAAGGGTAAAATGCATATGTTATAAAAACGATAAAACCAAGATGATTGGTTAATGATAAAATTAAAATAAGTGGTTATCAACAAATTATTGATTGACAAATTTTTGATGTTATTGACGGCCAATATTACAGGGTCGGTGCTCTTATGAGAGAGAAAAAGGCTCGTTCCTACCTCGTATTCCAGCGTTGTACCTGCTGACTAGTATGAACAGCAAAAAGTGGTAGTTTGAACCAGCGGGTGACAACACAGGGTGGTTTCGGCACAAAAACAAGGAAATATATTTCTCCAGGGAAAGAAAAAAAACCCTAAAAATTGTGAAATTGTCCATTGGTGACATACAAGTATAATTAAATTTTTACCTCAACAGTGGAGGGTTTCTTCCCTTATGAAGGATGGCTGGAACAACCAGCGATATAGACAGCTTTTCCAGAAGGTGTAGTGTGGTTACTAAACCAGCAACCTAAATTAGATACCCAAGTTATGTAACATATAGAAAAATTCAAAAGATTCTACTTACAAAATCCCACAGACGGCGAGTTGTGAAAATACGACAAAATACTTCAAAATAATACACAGCTCAATAACTTTCTGATGATTAAATCCCATACAGGTAATTAAATAACCAACAACTAATTATTTTTGTAAGTACACCAGAAGCTAACTACACTTTACTGTCTCGAAAAACCTAATTTTTTTTTCCCAGTATGGAATTTCCTTTTTTGTATCCACAGCCGAGATTAAATCGAACGCCCTCCTTTTAATATATTAGGAATTAACGAATTTGAAACAAAAATCACTGATTTTAACTGAATAGGCAACATATTATACTCATTGGAGAATAATTGGTTATAATCTAACTATACATTAACCCAAATAAGATATGCATTAATCTAGCGCAAAATCGAAGTGTAACATCCCCCCCTTACCTCGAAGAAATTTCCCCGAAATTTCAACATTTACTAAGATAACTAAACCTACTACTATTTATACCATATCACAATTATTCCATAACTCAACCAGACTTCCACACACATCATTTTTCTAGTGCTTATGCACAAATCCCGAATTAAGGAAACCAACAATTAGCCTGTACCAATTAACAATAGCCGACACACAAAACTAGTGAGAATCAAACCATTCGAGCTCACCAGAATCTGTATACCAACCAACATACAATATTTATAAGGTTCAAATCCAAATTAGCCATTTGAGAGCAAAGTTTATAAACCGAATAACAAGCTATAAGCACCACTCGTTCACACAGCATGCATACATTAATTACTACAATTATTATTACTATTCACATTCTAGGTAACATCAGTAGTATCCGGCTTGAGATCTTTGACATTCCATACACCACGTGAGGTACCATTCGAATCTCGCAGTTCGTATGTCCAAGGAGAGACTTTACGGTGAATTATAAAGGGTCCAACAAATTTAGGCGCCAACTTAGCCGTAAAATACCTAGCGGCATCAGACAATACATAATTTTTCCGCCATACTTGTTGGCCCACATCGTATTTTACATCTCTCCTTCGTAGATTATAAGTTTTTTGACTCCGAGTAAGTGCTTGATCCAACTTCTTCCTAACATCCTTAAAAATTCTAGAAAATACCGTTGCCCTTTCTACCGGAGATTGAACGGTAACATTTTCTCCAGCTTGAGGGGTTATAGGAGGTGGTATATGATCCATGCCATCAAGTAGCATCTCCCGTCCGAAATTAACAAAGAAAGGCGACAGCCCAGTACTTTCGCTTTTAGCCGTTCTTATTGCACATGCTGCCTTCTGAAGCAAGGTATCCCAACTACGATGATTCTCCTTGACAAAAGAGGACAGAATAGTCTTTAAAGTTCGATGTTGCCTTTCACATGCGTTGGCCTGGGGGTGATAATTGGGTGTATTAATTAGCTTGATGTTATATAATCTCGCCAGAGTTTTAAACTCTTTGCTAATTAATTGCTTACCATTATCTGACAAGAGCATACGCGGAGCACCAAATAAAAGAATTACGTTATCCTCGAGGAGTTTAACGATTGTTTTCGAATTGGCGGTACGCATTGGAAGAAAAATACAAAATTTACTAAAATAGTCTTGGACACTGAGTATATACATATGCCCTGAGGATGATTTTGGTAATGGACCGACTATATCTACAGAAAGCAATTCCCATGGTCTTGTTATATCCGGACGGCCACACATCAATCCTGCTGGACGTTTCTGCTCGGGTTTATGTGCCAGACACGTCTGACAGTCTCGAATATGGCTAGCCACGTCGGCTTTCATCTTAGGCCAATAATATTTTTGTGCGAGTCGATGAAAGGTCTTGAATACTCCTACGTGTCCTGATGTCGGAGTGTCATGATGATACTTGATAATTTCCATACGATGAAATTTAGGCACTACAATTTTTCAATCATACGCTGGATGCTCTAATCCTGGGTATGGGTTGCGTGTATGGTCATAAATGGTGTTATTTTCTATTCGCCAAAGTGGATGATTAAGAGGTTGTCGCGAAATGTTGTGTAACATCTTTGAGTACCAGGCATCGATAAAGTCTGGGAAAGGTTGTTCATGCTCAGCAGATAACTCGTCTACAACAGGTACTGCCCGAGAAAGTGCATCAGGAACCACATTATCCTTGCCCTTCCGGTGCACAACCTGAAAATCGTATTGTTGAAGACGTGCGCTCCAACGAGCCAACCTCCCGTTTGGGTCTTTTAAACTACTTAACCACAGTAATGCGAAGTGGTCTGTGACGACAGTAAAATGAGTCGCTTCGAAGGACGGAATTTTTCCACCGACCAAACCACTGCCAAGCATTCCTTCTCTGCCGTGCTAATAATAATAATAATAATAATAATAATAATAATAATAATAATAATAATAAATTTATTTCAGAGAAAGTTTCACAATGAAGTAGGTACATGTAGAACTTTAAATGAAACAACGTCACAACATATATGTCATATACACTATGTAACTTAACAAAAGATATATCTTACATTCTATTCAAAAAGTAAAACTAAAAAACTTCCTTTCACTACTAGTCAACGAACGAGATAGAAAACTTACCACACGTTCGCCCTCAGGGTACATTTGAGTTAGTACCGCGCCAAGTCCATAGTCACTAGCATCCGTTTGGATAGTGAAAGGACGTGTAAAGTCGGGGCAACTCATGACTGGCGATGATACCAAATGTTCCTTGATAGCTTCGAATGCGGCATTACATTCGTCTGACCACAGAAACCTAACCGTTTTCCTTAACAAATTGGTGATTGGAGCAACGAGAGTGGCAAAATTTGGTATAAATCGACGATACAAGCTCGTCATACCCAAGATTCTCCGTACCTCAGATACATTTTTGGGGGGAGGAATATTTAGAATAGCAGCTACCTTGTCCGGGTCGCAGTGTAATCCCCTATCGTTCACAACATATCCGAGAAACTTAAGTTCTGAACGACAAAAGTGACATTTGTCACGCCCAACTGTTAGTCCGGCGGCTTTCAAACGTAAAAATACACACCGCAAGATCTCCATATGCTTTTCGAACGTTTGCGTAACGATGATTATGTCATCTAGATAAACAAACACATATGGTTCCAGGTCGACTCCGAGAACTCTATCAATTAGCCGTTGCCAGGTGGCTGGAGAGTTGTGCAGACCAAATGGCATGCGACAGAACTGGAAGAGTCCCCGGCCTGGGACCGTAAAAGCAGTTATGGGTTTGCTATCTGATGCCACAGGAACTTGCCAATAAGCGCTCTTAATATCTAAGCTCGACAGATATTTGGCGTCTCTTAGCTTATCCAACGTGTGAGTGACGAATGGCAACGGATAGGCATCGCGTTCTGTGACCTTGTTTACCTTCCGGTAATCCACGCAAAAGCGATAAGTTCCATCTTTCTTCCTGACCATTACGATTGGTGATGACCATGCGGAAGAAGATGGTTCCACCACTCCCTGTGCCAACATCTTATCAAGTTCTACATTCACATGTCTCTGGAGCGCAGGTGAAATTGGATAGTAGCGTTGTTTGATAGGTTCCGATTTTGTTTCTATCTTATGCTCCACCAAGGTAGTGCAACCTAACTCCCCTGGAGTAGTAGCAACCGACTCATTAATAAGGTTGTTTAATTCCAGAAGTTGTTCCGGGGTAAGGTGGACTTTATCAGTTATGGAGTTGACAGGAATGTCGACGAATTTGAAAAATGCCATAGTCTGTGTCTTATATCGGGCACAATACCCAATTTACGCCAAAAGTCAGATCCCAAAATAAGGAGGTGAGGGAGCGAAGGTATAACTAGAACCTCCATTACCCTAACCACATTTTGGACGCAAAATGGTATACTGTAAGAACCGATAACAGAACAGGGAGTCCCGTTAGCAACGCTACAAGTCTTAACACTCGTAGGTATCAGATCCAGGTGAAATTGTTTAAATTGATCATAACCCTTTCCTCCAAGAATAGTTCTTGAGGCGCCGGAATCCAGTAACCCTAGAAATTCTTTTCCAAAAACATTTACACTAAGATAAGGTCTCTCATCCCCAATAACATTTGCAAATACATAGTCTAGATGAAACTTGAGTTTGGGATCTAAGGGTGGCATAATCTTAACAGCCGGCTTCACAATGCCACTTAGTTGTGGGCCGGCCTGGAGTTTCCCAGACATACTGGACATGTCCTAACAGTTACATTAGGTCTACCACATTTGTAACAACGTAACGTGAATGGTTCAGTACAGATGCGGTTTACGTGGCCTGGTTGGCGGCAATTGAAACACACAACTGGGCGAGAAACTCGAGGTGGTGATTGATTTCCTGTAAACTGGGGAGTAGGTTCGCTGGTTGCAGCATTACCTATGTCCTCTGGCACATGTCTGTCAACAGCATGCACCATTGGCCTCCTATTGTTGGCAAAATCGGCTCCACTGGTTTGATATGAAGGACCAGCCCGTATACCAGGGGTAAAACTTTGAGCATTTTCGATACGTTGACAAGCCTCTGTCAGCCTACCTACTGTAGAGAAGTCTTCCAAAATCATGCGATCTCTGATGTACGGTAGCAGATTTTTTCGAATTTTTTTTTATACGATTAGATTCACTTGGTTTCCTATCTAGCTTGTTAAAAAGATTTTGCATGGCTGCTATAAACATAACACACTTTTCTCGAGGTTGTTGTTTTCTTTTATTTATTATTTTCCAAAGATCATCGGTATAGTCTGCTGACAGGAAGGCGGAGCGCAACATACTTACTACCTCTTCCCAACCATGATGAGACTGTACATTGGCACGATACCACTCTAATGCTGGTCCTTTAAAAAGTGTTATAAGGGACCCCATTAACTGAGTATTGGACAATCCACAGGCTGTCTTAAGCTCTTCAACTCTATCAAAAAAATTTTCTACATCACCCGAACCTTCCAGTCGAATATCCCATTGAGAAATAATCCGATAGACCCTAGCTCGATCTTCGCACTCATTAGATGAACTACGATTTAAAGCCGAACCATATGTACCTTCCGCAAAACTCACTCGTCTGTCAGTAGACCTTCCTTGAGTGAAAGTTGAATTGGCCAAAGCGGTTCTCGAGTATGCACCATGAATATTTTCTTGGGTATGTGTATTTTCTGTGCCAAAACGTCTCCTTAGTTCTTCTAATGATTGACTTGGAGTCGAGCGATCCACCCGTGAAGTGCTTGGAGAACCATTCGTTATTTCTCGGCGAGATGTATCGACGTCGTCGACCACTATTAGCGGGAAATCTTCCGATGGTGTGAGATTATTTTGTCCAGATTGTGTTGTATTATTTTGGTTCACCATTGGAAGTAATTCGTTTGGTTCGTCGAGTATCGACCGCTGATTTGCCATAGCTACCGGTTCTCCTCGTTGAACAAGAGACATCGCTTCCTCTAGGAATTCACTTATGCGTCCGCAACGTATAAGAAGTTCCCCCTTCGCATCCATAGCCTCTGGTGATCCTATTCGATTCAATCTTCCCATGATATGGACTAGACGAGATTGTATTCGATCGTTTTCGTTCGATGCGTTATTAAATTCAAAGCGATCGACGGCAGACTGTAGTTCATCGAGTTTCAGTGTACAAATATTTAATTCTGTCTCGTGATCCAAATTTGTTGCTGAGTTAAGCGATGTATTTCCAAGTCTTTCCAACCGCATCAGACCCCTTAATCGTTGTCGTTTCTCGGCTACAGAACCGATTGGTGGAGTACCTCGCACAGAAAGTTCATACGAAAGCTCGTCTGATAGTAACCGATTTATATCCATTTTTAATTAACGCCAAATATTTACTACTAAAACAAAAAAAATCTCCAAAGTTCCCCCCCCTTTACCAACGAAAGAGTGATACAACAAAAAAAAATCAGAAAATGAATGTCTATAAATCGGATAAACGTTCGGTAGAAAGATAGCTTCACCAGGTCACACCTGAATGCAATTATCGACAAAATAAAGGTGTAGCAACTAAGGATAAAACTATAAGTAGCAAAGAAATCAATAATATCTATGTAAATTAAAAAGAACTGTATTTACCTCAAGTACCGTCTCACCCTATATAAATCAGGATTCCAACAAAAAAGAAAATTAAAAAAACAAGATTCCTTCAACAAGGTTTGGTTCGTCTAATTAAATTTAATTAAATAATTTGTTGCTATGAAATGCGATCTATTTCAAATATTCTCTATTTTATTTGTTTAGGTTTCTTCTTATATTATTGTACCTATATTTTTTTTTTGCTAACTATAGTGAAAACAAAACCGAAAAAAAAAATTAATTGGAAACACCCGGTATATCAATCACTAAGATTAAAACAAATTACCAATGTTAAATATTCTGAAAACTACAAAATAAAATCTTAAAATTGAAGATGAAAAAAAAAATAAAAATAAAATAATTGCACACCTTGTTGAATACTATGTACTAATTATTTGTACGCCACTGAATTATATGACAAGTTCATGTAGGTTCTGGTGTAACTAAATAAAAGTTATTAAATTTCGCAATAACAAACGTCCTCAAATCAATGTCAAAAAAACTGTTCCTGAGATAAAGAAACTTAAGTATTATGTCGCAAAAAAAATATATATACTGACAAACGTTTTGAATAACAAAAAAAAATTTTTAGGCTTAATAGAACTAAAAGGTAAATAATTAATCTCCTCAATACGTTGTCTTTCCAAAAAAAACTTAAAGTATTCGTAAAATTACCGACTACTTATGAAAACAAGAAATTTGTGACTAACTTATCCTTCAGTTCGTCTTGAATTTATATTGTTATGGTATCTATCTTAAACTTTATTAATAACCATGTTAATAATAATTTCCCTTCGTTACGAAAAGCTCCAAACCATCAATTAGCTATTAATAATAAGATAATCAGTAGGTCACCCTAATTTCATTTAATAAATAACCCAGTTTTTACGCAACTTAATAATACACTAAATACACTGCTCAAAAGAATTAACGCAACACCTTTTACATCCAATATATTTTATTAAGGAATTGAGATCTAAAAAAAAATGAAACGGTAACTTAAAGCTACATATATGGTGTACACAAATTAAGTCATAGATTGTTTTCATTATCTTCATATTTTGTCTATATAGCATTGTAACTAATCAAGTACCAAAATTAAAGTGTGTGTTTTGTTTGTTAAAACTTGTATATATCTTCCTGACAACCATTTGTTGATAAATTCATTTGTCAAATGTCAATTGTGTGAAAGTGGTACTAAATGGTTATCCTCAGTGAAGTTCAAGTAGCACGAGCTGTAGCTCTAATCGATAGCGGTCGTAGTATTCGGTTTGTTGCAAGAGACCTCAATGTGGCCCCATCTACCATCATGAGGCTCAAAAGAAGATTTGAAGAAACTGGTGGTTATGTTATCGTACCCAGGAGAAGCAGTAGAAGTAGTTTTAAGCAAAAGATCCCAATTAGACATAAGCACACAAGCTAAGGCTTGAATGGTGTATATGGAACATCTGTTCCATGTACACCATTTTTTTTATCAAAATTATCTCGAATTTCACTTCAGTTCCTAAACACCAAAATTCCTTCTTTTTGCCTGATATGCATGATTCCGTGCATATCAGGATTTTTTATAAAATTTTTAAGACGATTTTCAGTACACTTTCCAAAATTCCCTTTATCTTTTTCGGCCCATATCTCATGTTTGAACGAACGCATCCAGGCACGATGCAGCATGTAGAGACGACCAAGGACATGCATTGTCCTCAGCCAGTACCGATTCCTCGAAGGACGGACTGCGCCACAACAATGATCATAGCGCAGATGATCATTGTCATAAGCCGGTCTAACGGATCACAGGAATACTCCACAAAGGCGCGAGAGTGAATCTACCGTAGATCGGTAGCTCTTGATCTGATCTATCATAGACTGATCCACCTTCGTGGTCGCACTGATCTACGGACCCATAGGTTCACTCTACCCTCGCGTTCTGGAATTCCTAGTGAGTCCGTGACCTACGGCTTCCAAGGATGGTTGAGCTGGCCTCGCCTACCCATTGGTCATCGTCTCTACCGGGATCGTGTCTGATAGCACCATTTTGAAATTTTAGGAACTGTATCAAAAAGTGAAATTGCGGAATTTTGCGACGCCACGTGGCGACGTGAAGTGGTCTCGGGTCTTTTCCATATCTATAGTGGGAGACCTCCCGATGATCTCGCAAAATGGAAATAAGGTATTTTTGATTAAATCAAGCCAGGATAAGCCTCAGTGCGGTACGCACGGGTACCGGGGGCTTTCCCCATTATTACCAGGTGACCGCCTTGTGAGATAGCATTCGAAGAGATTTCCCCTTTCTGAAATATCCACAGACGTCTAACGGCATATACCCCTTTTGGAGAATATTACCTTAAATTTTTAGTCTATAATTCTAACAGTAAATCCTATAATTCTAACAGTAAATCTATAAAACCCACTCACTAAATTGCCAGTCACGTCCATGTAATAATTCTCTTTCGGCAATCGATCACTCGTCTTTAAGCGCGGCAGTCGCGGTCGCTGACCCCTTGTGGGGGTATCGTGGTTATGGTGGCAGACCTTGCTAGGTGAGGCTCTATACGTACTATGATGATTGTTTAATATATACCCTTATTTATTATCCATGTCTTCTTATTGCGTTCTAGTATTAGTCTAGTATCTGTGTTGACCCCATAGCTTACGACCCTCGCAATTGCGTCGGTTTGACCATTCGGCTGAGCCAAAGAAGAGTGAACGAGCAAGACCTGTCTGGGCAGGTGTCAGAAGTGAATTGTGTATTGTGCAAAGTGTTTAGCTAGTGTTGTATCTTTAGTTCAGGACGTTGCGAAGCCTGTATACGAGGAAGCATTCATTGTCGACAGTTGCCGTTAATCTATCGATTTCGAGACTTCGATATATTAAGGGTTTGGCACGACCTGCGTTGAATTCAACGGCCAAGAGTTAAATCAGATGTGGTGACAGCGGTTGGTTGACTTAATACGAATATCGGTCGTTCCCTCCCACTATCACTGGTTATAACGAATGGTTAACTAACGTTGACACAGCCTTAGCAAATTAGTTTAGTTATTAAACGTTGATAGTTACACCCGTAGGCAAGGACAAGGCAGAAAAAGGAAAACAACCAGAGAACAAGACAGGTTTCTACGAAATTGTGCTCTCCGTAGACGTACATCAACTGCTAGGGCCCTCCAAAACGATCTTGCTAGGACTACTGGCGTCCAGGTTTCTGATCAAACGGTTAGAAACAGATTAAAGGAACAGAACCTGAAACCCCGAAGGCCTGTACGTAAGCCTAAATTGACACTTGAACACAGAAGAGCCCGGCGAACGTTCGCACAAGATCACGTTGACTGGCAACTTCGATACTGGACCCCTATACTCTTCACGGATGAGTCCAGATTTTGCCTGACACGATGTGACGGACGTCTAAGAGTATGGAGACGTCCTGGTGAGAGATATTCGCAAGCGGCTATTCAGGAGGTGGATAGATTCGGAAATGGATCGATAATGGTGTGGGGTGGAATCAGCATAGACCATAGAACCGAACTGGTTGTAATTAATGGTAGACTGAATGCCCGTCCGTACATCGACCAAGTTTTAAATAATCATGTTCTACCCACGGCAGCTGAAATTGGTCACGGATTCGTTCTTATGCAGGATAATGCGCGACCACATACGGCAGAAATAACAAGAACTTTTTTACAAAACCATAGGATTGAAGTCATGGGTTGGCCAGCAATTAGTCCTGACTTAAATCCTATTAAACATGTTTGGGATTTACTGGATAGAAGAGTCAGGGCACGTCCAAATCCGCCAGATTCCTTGCAACAGCTCCAAGAAGCTCTAGACGAAGAGTGGCGTATAATACCACAAGAAGACCTGCGTAGATTAATACGCAGCATGCCACGGCGCTGTCAAGCTGTAATTCAGGCTGGAGGTGGTCATACGCGGTGTTAGATAATCAAATTATTGCTTAAATCAACATTTTGTTGTTCACTCTCTTTTCAATTACACTTTAATTTCGGTACTTGATTAGTTGCAATGCGATATAGACAAAATTTGAAGATAATGAAAATAATCTATGACTTAATTCGTGTACACCATATATGTAGCTTTAAGTTACCGTTTAATTTTTTTTTATATTTCAATTCGTTAATAAAATATATTGGATGTAAAAGGTGTTGCGTTAATTCTTTTGAGCAGTGTATATATGCCAGCAAAATAATAAACCAAAACGACTGAAAGCGTTTTAATTTACCACCCAAAACGTACCATCAAGACAAAAATAAATCGTTGTTATAATCACGACAATTCTTCGACAGTATTTACTAAACCTATATTTAACGAATAAAACAAAGTTTAATGTTACTCAAAAAAACTAACCAAGGTTTTTTTTTTTGAAAAATAGTTTAAATGGAAATCCACCCTGTATACCTAATTATGCTGGTAAGTTATCGTCAAAAATTTATATCGCAACTTCCCCTAAAAACAGGGAAAATTCGCAACAAAAAAATATGCCTCCGAATGGTCAACAAAAAAATATATATATTTGAAAGTTAAATGGGATAATTTCCTGTCACCAATGTTGTAAAATTAGAACTAATGTAAAAAGATAAATGTTAAAAAATAACTGCCAAACATTTAACTCAATAAATGACAAAAAGTACAATCCAAAAAAAATTACTATAGCGATATGTGCGATAAGTGAGTCTGCCCAAAATAACTCTGTTTTTGTCATCAATTATTTATAGCAACTATATGTTTATTATTTAATCCGTTTGCTTTATTGTCTGCATTTACTAAATGAAATAATTAAATAACAATAAAATGTAAACTAGTGCTAAATAAGTGCCAACTCAAAAACAACAGTACAATAATTGTAAGAACAAATCTCCACCACCATACAGGGCATTTAACAGTTGGGCGCCAATTTATTACCTCTTACGTTGTTATCTATATTTATATATTTATTTTTGAGAAGACGGGGGTTAAGATGACCACCCAAAAATGGCAATAAATATTTATTATAGTGTACAAGCAGTGAAAAGAAGCTGTTGCACACTCCGGTTAGCTCTGCGTGCGGGGTGGTAGTTCGTGTCCTGTAAGGGATTGAATAATATGCACTTAATTTTTTGAGGTTGGCACTTACCTTTTTAAGGAGGGTATTAAACCTCTGGAGATAGATTCTACGTAAGTAATGATATATTCTAATTCAGCGCATCAAATAATGCACTTAAGTATGTTAATATTTTATATTAAATATTATCAACAATAATAATTATACTTAGTTTCCTAATATTAACCATTAATTAGTAACCTTTTTAATTAAGTATATGACATCAAATATAATTCATGAAATTAACCAGTATATAGTACTATAATTCCGGCCTCACACAATAAGAAAAACCATATATATTTATCACAGTTATAGGGGATGAACATAAATGACTATATTGTTGACAATAATATTAAATATACATAACAATTAAAGTTAAAATAATTTATTATCAATTTAATAATGCGAAATATGGGCCTATTGTTATTGGTAGCTTACAAGGGTAAAATGCATATGTTATAAAAACGATAAAACCAAGATGATTGGTTAATGATAAAATTAAAATAAGTGGTTATCAACAAATTATTGATTGACAAATTTTTGATGTTATTGACGGCCAATATTACAGGGTCGGTGCTCTTATGAGAGAGAAAAAGGCTCGTTCCTACCTCGTATTCCAGCGTTGTACCTGCTGACTAGTATGAACAGCAAAAAGTGGTAGTTTGAACCAGCGGGTGACAACACAGGGTGGTTTCGGCACAAAAACAAGGAAATATATTTCTCCAGGGAAAGAAAAAAAACCCTAAAAATTGTGAAATTGTCCATTGGTGACATACAAGTATAATTAAATTTTTACCTCAACAGTGGAGGGTTTCTTCCCTTATGAAGGATGGCTGGAACAACCAGCGATATAGACAGCTTTTCCAGAAGGTGTAGTGTGGTTACTAAACCAGCAACCTAAATTAGATACCCAAGTTATGTAACATATAGAAAAATTCAAAAGATTCTACTTACAAAATCCCACAGACGGCGAGTTGTGAAAATACGACAAAATACTTCAAAATAATACACAGCTCAATAACTTTCTGATGATTAAATCCCATACAGTAATTAAATAACCAACAACTAATTATTTTTGTAAGTACACCAGAAGCTAACTACACTTTACTGTCTCGAAAAACCTAATTTTTTTTTCCCAGTATGGAATTTCCTTTTTTGTATCCACAGCCGAGATTAAATCGAACGCCCTCCTTTTAATATATTAGGAATTAACGAATTTGAAACAAAAATCACTAATTTTAACTGAATAGGCAACATATTATACTCATTGGAGAATAATTGGTTATAATCTAACTATACATTAACCCAAATAAGATATGCATTAATCTAGCGCAAAATCGAAGTGTAACAAGGAGTAAGATATAGTTAATATATTTGTGGGTAGTGGTTCTGTCTAGGTCTAGAGACTAATTAATTCGAGTATTGATATATTGGAAGAACCAGGTTATAGTAAAATATGGTTGCCAAAGTATAAAATAAATATCTTTTTATAAATAGTAAAAACAGCTCGGCAAGACTGTTATAAAAAGTGGCGCAGTCAGATTAGGATTTGAAAAAGAATAAAATTTATACAACTAATTAAGATTCAAGTTATTAATTTTGTCCGTATAATTTTTAGAATGTCAAAAAATTCATCTTTTCTCAGAAAAAGAACCTAGAATCAGTAAAACTAATGAATAAAGTTAGATATGTGTTAATTGGCTCTAGACAACTCTATCCAGGGAACATGTTATGTAATAGAGAATACTTTGAGCGACAGAATATTAGCGAACATCAGTAAATATTTGTAAAGAAGTTGCGAAGTACTAGTTAATTAGAGTCCGTTTTGTTATTTCTTACCTGTTCGGAAATTGTGCTACAATAATAATTCATAAAATTATTAGAGTGTTAGTGTAATTCAAAGTTGTTCACGTTGTAGAATCATGTAAATTTGTAGTGTGGATAATGTTGCGTACATTCGAGAGAAATGGCGAATATTAATGATTATTAGATAAATTTTGTTTAATAGAAGTTATTGCAAGAGATATATTAGAAGTGTTAAACAAGATTTACTAGGGATAATTTTTGATAAATTTATGTTAATCGAAGTAAAGAGTAGAATACAAATTTGTCACCTGCTGTCAACGATTACTTTAGCGAAAGTGTTTAAGATATAATAAAGTACCTGCAATAGTAATATAATTGCGGACCTGTTTAAGAATATTGCGTATAAAACCGGAGATATTATTGGGGTACTTGTAAGGTGCAAAAGTGATTAAAAGAGGATATCTGGGTAGATACATTATGTTGAAATGGTTAATAATTATATTACGTAAGCGAAATCTTTGTTTTTTGGTTAATTTTTAATTATCTTTATAAGAGTAAAAGTTTGTGGTATAAATTCACTAAATTAGTTGGTTTAGCGACGTTTTATTGTGTAATAGTAATTTTGTAATTCTAAATGTGGGTAAAAAAATGTCATAAAGCGCAAAGTATGCAGTCCCAGTTAGATAGATTTTTTTTGTTGTAGTAAATCGAGTCATGTGAAGGCATTTAACGTTAATATAAAATTGTTTGAAATTAGATACAGAAATATAAAGATAAACCTTTGAAATTTTAAAGAAAACCGGAGTAGTACGATTATGACTATATTTAGTATGTTTAGAAAAGTTTTGTTTTGTCAAGTAATTTGTAAACTCACGATACTGCTAAAACGATAATGGATAGTATTTTGGATATTTTAATTGGATCGTACTTAGACAGTTAGTTTTAGCAAAAGTTATTTTTGTTATCTCATTGCAAAGCAACAAGTAGGCAATAAGAAATTAAAATACGATACCTTCGATATTTTGATTTTTTTGTTTTGGGAAGATATAAAGTCATTTAGATATAGAAGAAAAAGGTTTATCGCCTTGTTAAACACCTTGTATTGGATAAGCTTAATAGTTATACAGAGTATTTTCAGTATGTATTCGATGCAGCTCTTCAAGCAATTTAACTGAATTTCGGGTTTGTCTTTGTTAAATGATGTTCATTGTAGAACAAGTAGAGACGTGGATTAAAGTAATTGTTTTTTTTTGACTTAAGAAAGAGATATTATACCTTTTATCATCGTATAGCTTAATGTTTATAGAGACAGGTACCTACCTAATTGTAAGTAAGGAAGTTGCAGCATGGTCATGCTAGCTCTAAATTTTTGTAATATTTTTTTGACGGAGATGCGTACTCGTGCGATGATTTTAAAGAAAAGGGATATTTTTTACTAATTAGACAGACAAACAAAAATTGTGACACACACGTAAAGTGAGTATGAGTAAGGTACAGTCAGGATAAAGTAACACTCACTGAGTTTTTTTTTAATTGGTTCACGAATTTTTCATCTGTAAGGAAGGTATGAGAAAAAAATAAAATTTCCGGAATAAATTTTTGAGAGATTAAGAGATTTTCAATCGCGGTAGTAATTTAAGCAGAATATCGACTTTATGATTTATTTTTTTCCCGTTTGTGAGAACCTGATTTAGATAGTCACCATTTTCACGTGAAGTATATTTTGTTTTTTTTTGTAACTTTGGTCTAATGGGTACACGTTCTTGATCTCAGTTGATTTTGTTTAAATTGGTGATATCAAATTGTTAGTTAACCGTCTAATAGTGTTTACGTCATGCCGTAATTAAGACAGATTTTATTTTCTCTCATACACACGTTTATTTGTTGTAACGGTTGCTTTACTCTCATTTGCCTTGGCCACAATATTAGGGTATTTGTTTTCGTGATTTTTGTAAGGAGTCTCGTATACTTTGTTTTTTTTTTATGTTGATTTAATTGAGTGATCATAGTTTTGTAACGTCTTTTCTAACGCCAAACTATGTGACTCTGTTTGGGCGTTAAAACAGGTAACGTCTTTTGCTTACGGGTAGCTGGTTTGGAGAAGTTATCCAGGTTTCATGTATTAGTAATAAATAGAAAGTCCACAGTATAAATGAAACAGTTTATTTCTTCACATAAATAGTCAAGTATCGGAATATATCAGGTACAGGTAATCTCTTTACATATTCATACATAAAATAATTTATGTCTTGAACAAACAGTCAAGTATCGGAAAGTATCAGGTACAGGTAATCTTTTTACAGGCTAGATATGTTATACATATAATATCGTAATATAATCGGCGGAGTGTAATGTCAGGACGGTAAGCTATACAATATTATTATATAACATGCGGAGTGTAATAACGGAGTGATAAACGGTTGCTTCAGCTTCACGTGCTGTGGTGTAGTACGGTACCTATTTACTAACGGCAGGACCAGCTCAACACGATGAAGGCCTACAGTCAACAAATAGACCGACGGAGAGACGACGGCGGTTCGGTACCTATTTACCGACGGCAGGACCAGCTCAACACGCTGAAGGCCTACAGTCAACAAATAGACCGACGGAGAGACGACGGCGGTTCGGTACCTATTTACCGACGGCAGGACCAGCTCAACACGCTGAAGGCCTACAGTCAACAAATAGACCGACGGAGAGACGACGGCGGTTCGGTACCTATTTACCGACGGCAGGACCAGCTCAACACGCTGAAGGCCTACAGTCGTCAAATAGACCGACGGTGACGGCGGACGCTTCGGTAACTATTTACTAACGGCAGGACCAGCTCAACACGCTGAAGCCCTACGGTCAACAAACAGACCGACGGACGTCGGGGCGGCGGAACAGACAGGTCGACTGACTACCGTACACCAGGAGGTCTAGCTCAGCACGCTACAAACCCCAAGGCAACAATAGACATTCGGCCGGGCGGCTACGTCGTTGGATTCGATATTCTACTAACCGTGGTCAAGCTCAGCACGCTTAAGACCCCCTATCACCCAGCTCAGCTCGCTGTAGGTGACTGTCAGTGAAATACTGAATACATTAGCAGTTTTCGGCTTGGTATTTATACCAAAATATGACCCTGGTTCGCGTGACGTATGGCTCGGTATTTTCCTACGCATGAGAACGTCCGTTAAGCGGAGATTTCAATAACTAATTTCGAATTTATTACACTCTGCATTGACGCGGTGACTTCAATTTTGTGGCTGTCTATGCTTAGCAGCTCTGGTTAAACGGATATTCTAGTAATGAATTTATAATTCATTACACTCCCCCGTTACGTTGCAAATGAAAAAAAAACAGGCAACATTATCAAGCAAAATCCTTAGAACTAATAAAAGTAACATTCATGTACATCAAAATAATCTTAAAACTATCATAAAATATAAAATGAAATGAAATATACTCTTAACTAAAAACGTTCCTTACTATCTAGAAAAAATATATATACAAAAAAAACACCCGAAAAACGAAAAATATGTTCTTACGTGCACTGTCACCACACTATAGTCTTTGTATACCGGGGACATCACCACGGCTGGTTGTACCATCCAGGTTCCTTTGGCGGAACTTCCGTTTCCTCCTTGGCCTGGTTGGAATCTGCCCCGGTATACTGATGAAGACGATGTTTTTGCCCGGAGTTGTAGGTACTTCTGGGGTACCGGGCACATCGAAATCCTCGATTCTGGTGGGGGTGGCACACCTCGGGCTGGCACATCTGGGGCTGATGGCGACAACTGGCTTTGGGCTGGGAGTATCACCAAACAGGTCCCTGAACTTCTGTTGCACAACAGTCATCAAGGGTGACACTCCTCTAGCTTGACGGGACGGTAGGGGAGACGAGTGTAAGTCCAGCACACTCGACTCTGAAGAGGACGGAGATACGGCCCCATGTACCCTCCTGGCTTCCGGTGTATCTGGCAGGGGCGACAACATCGGAGGGTAACGTATTTCCGCCCTTATCACTGTGAATGAGCTGCTTGGGGACAGCTTCCTCCTCTTCTGCAGCGGTGCTGCTGGCGGTGTGCATCGTGGAGATACTCTGGCTTCTGGGGTGGATGGTAGAGGCGACAACATCGGGGGATGTCAGATTTCCCGACGCACCTCAGTAAACGAGCTGCTAGGCGACAGCTTCCTTCGCTTCGGCACTGGAACTGGTGGCGTACTAAACATCTTCTTTGTATTAAAAGCAGACATCAACTGATTATTTGGCTCTGATGTCTGGATTTTTATATTCCTTAGTGGGCGGGTTTTAAATCCTTGACGTGGACACGTTGTGTTTTCCGCCCGGAAGGGGGCCTGAGTTCAACAACGACAGGAGATATCACTTTTTCTACAATGTACGGACCTGAGAACTTCGGAGCTAGTTTTGCATTATAACCTCAAATTGCCGACGATAAGGGATGCTCTCTCTTCATCACCCGGTCTGAGACGTGTGGTGTCCATTCTCGGCGACGCAGGTTATAATAATGACTTTGTGTTCCAAACGCTTTACCCAGGTTTATCCGTACTAGTTCGAAAATATCATTTAACTTTTTTAATTTATTAATGCGGTCTTCGGAAACGGTGTCGATCGTGGAATTTTTCGAGAATCGTTCTTTATTAAGGGAGCTGGGTAACGTCATCTCCCTTCCAAAATTAAGCATAGCTGGTGAAAAACCAATAGATTCGTGTCTCGAGGAATTTATTGCTAATGTTAATTCTGGCAAAAATTGATCCCATTTTCTGTGGTCACCCTCGGCATATTGGGCGATCATCGTTTTTAATACTTTATTCATTCTTTCTACAGGGTTGCACTGTGGCGAATAAGGCGGGGTGGTTCTATGAGCAATACCATATTCAGCTAACATAGTAGAAAATTCGGTAGAGACAAATTGTTTACCATTGTCTGTAAGGACGTTATTTGGACAGCCAAATCGTGTTACGATTTTATCTTTCAGCGCTTTACAGACGGCCGCGGCCGTTGCTTTTCGTACAGGATGGCACTCGACCCATTTTGTAAACCTGTCCTGAAATACCAGGAGGTTATTATTTCCCTTGTTTGACCTAGGCAGCGGTCCTACAATATCTATACTGACAGTGTCCCAACATCCATTTATTTTTGGAAATTGCATTTTTCCTGCAGTTTGTTGTTGAAGCGGTTTATATTTTTGACAACTGGAACAACGTCTGACGTAATTTGCAATATCTCTACACATCCTGGGCCAGTAATATTTATTTCAAATACGGGTTATTGTTTTAGTTATGCCCAAGTGTCCTGCGCAGGCATCATCGTGATTTTCTTTCAAGACTTGCTTACGTTGTGACAGCGGTATACAAAGTTTCCACGGGCTAGAAAACTCGGGTTCGGTGAAATTATTACTGCTCCATAAATGGCGGTAAAGCTTCCCATCCATAATGCAGTAGTCTGGTTTCTTTTCCGGTTTATCTCTTATCAATTTTAAGGTATCTTGGTACCAAGCACAATTCTCGACATTTCCAATACAAAAAACAAAATCTTCGTCTTCGCTGTCTCCATCCTTTTTGTTAACTAGCGGTTGTCGGGAAAGTGCATCCGCAACCTTATTCAACACACCTTTCCGGTACTTTATTTCAAAATCGTATTGTTGTAACTCCATAGCCCACCTAGCTAAACGACCACTAGGGGAGTTGATGGAATGTAACCATTTTAAACATTGATGGTCTGTTATGACCACAAAATGATAGCCCTGTAAGTAACTGTTGTGCTTGCGGATACCAAAAATAATAGCCGCACATTCTAATTCTGTGGCAGACATTTTTCTTTCAGTTTCGGATAAAGAACGGCTCGCATAAGCTATTATGCGATCTTGATTATCAATCTTTTGTAAAAGGGCTGCGCCAAGTCCTTCCTTAGATGCATCTGTTTGCAGGTAAAATGTTTTCGTAAAATCAGGACAACTAAGTACAGGGTAGACTGTTAACGATTTTTTTAGTTTGTTAAAAGCTTCTTCTTCAACATGTGTCCATTTCCATCGGGTATGTTTCTTCAACAATTTATTTAGGGGAGCTGCAACATCTGAATACGATTGTATAAATCTTCTATACCACGAAGACATACCAAGGAATCGGCGAAGTTGTTTTATATTTTTCGGCGGTTGTATAGATAAAATTGCGTTTACTTTTTCAGGATCGGTTTTAATGCCTTCTTCGCTCACCATGTGTCCCAAATATCTCACTTCCTTTCTACAAAAGTTACATTTTTCTGGATTTAATTGTAAATTTGCATTTCTTAGTCGTTCGAACACTTCTTTTAAATGCTGTAGGTGTTCGTTAAACGTTTTGCTTACTATCACTATGTCGTCCAAGTATGCAAATGCGAATGTCATATCAGGAGTAATAATTTGGTCCAGCAGGCGCTGAAATGTTCTAGGTGCAGAGTGAAGACCAAATGGCAAAACTCGGAATTGATACAACCCTCTTCCAGGAACGGTAAATGCGGTTATAGGTTTGCTTTCTTCGGCCAACGGTATCAACCAGTAGCTAGACCGGAGATCTAAGGTTGATATGAATCTAGCTTCACGTAATTTGTCTAGGATGGCATTTATAAATGGCAAAGGATATGCATCTTTCATTGAGACTTCGTTTACTTTCCTGAAGTCTATACAAAATCTGTATTTGTTATCCTTCTTTCTTACTATTATTACCGGCGAATTCCACGGACTTCTGGAAGGTTCTACTATCTTATCTCTCAACATGCTATCCAGCTCGGTATTAACAACTTCTTGCATCGCGGGGTTTAATGGCCTATATCTTTGTTTAATAGGAGTCGTATCTTGGAGTCTAATTCTGTGTTCTGTTAATGGGGTAACTTTCTCGAATTTTGGTAATTCAGTCCGTAAAAAATTCGACAATACTTGTTGTTCGACATCCGTAGGTTGGGTTATATGAGCGCTGGTTGGTTGGCTAATAGTAGTCAAAGGTATACTTTCTATCTTCTTATTTTTATTTGCTACTCGTCCCATTATTTTAATTTCTTGTTTAACCAAGTCCAAGGTAAACTGTCGTTTTATTAGTATATCCATCCCAATTAGAACATCAGCAGTTAAAGTTGGCATGAATAGAAAATTATCCACCCAGTGGTTTCCAGCCATTAAATAATTTACTTGAAATTCAGAATTAATCTCCACCTCTGAACAATCTGCCAATTTAACTTTAACTCGGCTGCCGAAAACTTCTTTTAAATTCCTATCTTTGCATTTAGTGTATGCAGAGTCACCTATGTATGAACGGACGGAACCAGTATCGATTAACGCTTCGAACGTATAGTTTCCTATTTTCACAGGTATCTTGGGACGGTTGTCCACCAAACTAGTTATTGCTACATCATAGGTAGTGGGAGTTACTTGACGGGACGAAGTTGCCGTGACGTTTGCATCTTGTGACTGTTCTGGCCTCGATTCGGCAGTCCTGCAATTGCAATCCCTCGTAAATGTTCCTTGTGTGCCACAGTGGGAGCAAAATTTCTCTGGAGCATTATTTCAATCCCAGCGATTGTGATTAGGGCCACCACAACGCCAACAACTAGTACTTCTGTTGTAATTTGGAGATATGCGTTGTCTGGAATTTCCTGGTACACGCGAGTGATTTTCATTTCTTGTATTTGTATTATTTTGTGATTGTCCACCGTTGTATCTATAATTGGTTACATTTCTATTGTCGTAGTTATTATAGTTCTGTTTAGGACGATCTCTATAATTATTATTTCTCGGCGTATTCATCTGTGATGTATTCAACGAATTTTTATAATTTTTTTCTTCCTTGCAAACGGTTTCATATTCTTCTCCCAGGGCTACAAGTTCTGTCAGTGTCTTAAAATCGCATCTTCGGATGTGCTTTCTATATTCTGGTTTTAAATTTGAATATATTCGGTGCAGTTGCTGTGTCGGATTAATATTTTCGAGTCTTCTTAGCAATGTCTGTATTGCTATGACGTATTCTTTAATTTTTTCTGCGTCTTTCTGGGTACGAGATTTGGCCTGTTCTTCTAGGTCCAGCTGGTATTGTGACGGTGCGAAAAAAATTTTAAGACTGGCAACAAATTGTTCCCATGTTGTCCAGGATGTTTTATTATTTCGGAACCATAATAATGCATCACCCTGTAGTAATTCAGGTAGTGCTCGGAGTATTTGTGCATTCGTAAAATTATAACCCTCTTGTAGTTCTTCGACACGTTCTAAAAATAGAAATACATCTTTTTTCCCATCAAAATGTACATTCCACTTACGGACTTGGTCTAATACGGTACCAAGAGGTGGTTCTGGCAGTACATTCGGTATTACAGGTTCTATTACTGGTTTATTAATTTTTCGAACTAGGCTTTTCAATCTTGCACGTAGTTCATCGACTGTGCCGGTCGTAATTTGTCCATATTTGGATAACTCTGTCTGCAACTCATCTTTTTTGAGCTTATAAATCCATCCTACTGTGGTATCAGCGACTTCGAGTCCACAAGCTTCATCTGTGTCTGATAAACCCATGGTTAATGTCGGTTTATCAATATTTGCTGATTACTATCTATCTATGACTAATCTATCCTTAAAATTCTGCTCGGGCGCCAAAATATGTAACGTCTTTTCTAACGCCAAACTATGTGACTCTGTTTGGGCGTTAAAACAGGTAACGTCTTTTGCTTACGGGTAGCTGGTTTGGAGAAGTTATCCAGGTTTCATGTATTAGTAATAAATAGAAAGTCCACAGTATAAATGAAACAGTTTATTTCTTCACACAAATAGTCAAGTATCGGAATATATCAGGTACAGGTAGTCCCTTTACATATTCATACATAAAATAATTTATGTCTTGAACAAACAGTCAAGTATCGGAAAGTATCAGGTACAGGTAATCTTTTTACAGGCTAGATATGTTATACATATAATATCGTAATATAATCGGCGGAGTGTAATGTCAGGACGGTAAGCTATACAATATTATTATATAACATGCGGAGTGTAATAACGGAGTGATAAACGGTTGCTTCAGCTTCACGTGCTGTGGTGTAGTACGGTACCTATTTACTAACGGCAGGACCAGCTCAACACGATGAAGGCCTACAGTCAACAAATAGACCGACGGAGAGACGACGGCGGTTCGGTACCTATTTACCGACGGCAGGACCAGCTCAACACGCTGAAGGCCTACAGTCAACAAATAGACCGACGGAGAGACGACGGCGGTTCGGTACCTATTTACCGACGGCAGGACCAGCTCAACACGCTGAAGGCCTACAGTCAACAAATAGACCGACGGAGAGACGACGGCGGTTCGGTACCTATTTACCGATGGCAGGACCAGCTCAACACTCTGAAGGCCTACAGTCGTCAAATAGACCGACGGTGACGGCGGACGCTTCGGTAACTATTTACTAACGGCAGGACCAGCTCAACACGCTGAAGCCCTACGGTCAACAAACAGACCGACGGACGTCGGGGCGGCGGAACAGACAGGTCGACTGACTACTGTACACCAGGAGGTCTAGCTCAGCACGCTACAAACCCCAAGGCAACAATAGACATTCGGCCGGGCGGCTACGTCGTTGGATTCGATATTCTACTAACCGTGGTCAAGCTCAGCACGCTTAAGACCCCCTATCACCCAGCTCAGCTCGCTGTAGGTGACTGTCAGTGAAATACTGAATACATTAGCAGTTTTCGGCTTGGTATTTATACCAAAATATGACCCTGGTTCGCGTGACGTATGGCTCGGTATTTGCCTACGCATGAGAACGTCCGTTAAGCGGAGATTTCAATAACTAATTTCGAATTTATTACACTCTGCATTGACGCGGTGACTTCAATTTTGTGGCTGTCTATGCTTAGCAGCTCTGGTTAAACGGATATTCTAGTAATGAATTTATAATTCATTACAGTTTTGTATCGATTAATAGCGTTAGAGAATTAGTCACGCGGTTTCTGAATTAAAAGTCTTCCTGTGTTTCCCTCAAATGTACTGAAAGGTTAATTTTCCAAAAACTTTGAATTCACTATGTTCTCATTTTAGAAGAAAGTATCGTATATAAAACGTAAATGTTCTGAGAAAAAGTAAAAAGTTAAGTAATCCAGTGAGTATATAGTTTATACGGTACTTGGAAATAGAACAAAAACTATAAAGAAAGGATTAAGTAATGTTTTATGAATTAAATATTGAAAGTAAATAAAGAGATATATGTTGTTGGTACGGGATTAGGCGAAAAGTCCAGCAAGGAATTTCCTTGTTGCTTAGATTAAGTTTAGGTTATTTGTTGACAAAATAGCGCATTTGAGAAAAGTGTTCCAATTAATAAGTTGAGTTTTTGAGGAAAAAGTAATTAATGGATAGCTGGAAATATGAGTTGAAAGATTGCGTCGTTTTGTCAAACAAATTAGAGGTTCTCTTTGGAACAAATATTGTATAAGTTAGTAGGGAATATATTTTCAACGCGTCGGAAATAGTTTAAGGAAGCGTATTTTTTTTTTATTAGAGTAAAGCAGAAAGGTTTTTTTTTCAGGTTCAGAATTGGAAATTTGATATATTTCTTATATACGTTTTTTTTCTTTTATCCCAGGCTTGAGTATATATCCTTATGGTTGTAAATTGTGTAAATTTTGAAGTTGCAGTTTGGGCAATAGGATTCAAATAGGGCGTTTGGAGGTAGTTGTTATTTTATTTGTTCGGTAGATACAATTGAGGTGCAAAGGTATTAGGTACCTAGGACTTCCTGAGATAGTTAGTAGTATTAGGGTTTACCTCCCAAGCCGCGTGAGGAAACCCACAAGTTCATTGTTTAGAGACACTATAAAGTAGAAAGTCCTAAGGTATTCTAAGTACATATGAGTTGCTACGGTAGTTAGAAGTTGTAGGATTTTTCTCCCAAGCCGCGTGAGAAAAATCATAGGGTTTTCTCCCAAGCCGCGTGAGGAAACCACAAATTCAATTGTAAGGGGAACAATAAAATATACCGAGTGTTGTCTAATTGCGGTGGAAGCGAAATCTAGGTGGACTTATGCCAGTCATAGCACGCTAGTAAGTCACGATTGTACGTGAAGAGAAAGTTGGTATTCGTGAAAATAATTCGTTCCGTCAACTATAACAAAAGATATCCAAAGGGATATAGAAGGAAACAAGTACATCTCCATCATCTCACACAGTGCAATAAGGTCACGCAAAAGAAAATGCCGAAAACTACTGTATCACAGTCACCACCAACGAATGATCAACCAGGTACGCGAAAGGAAAACGTTTCAACCTTTACATCAGAGCAAATGCGACAACAACTGGAGGATCTGCGACAAAAACTTCAACAGCAACAAATACGTTTGGAGCAACTAGTACCATCTAGACCAAGTGGATCCGAAGAACCCGAGAAACCCAACCAGAATATTGGTTATCTGGAAAAGTTGATCAATGGATCCGATACGATTGACAGTTTTGAGGGAGGACCCCATTACGAGGCATTCATAGAGGCTGTACTTATGGCAGCCGAACAACATCATTGGACGGAAGCAGAAGCATTTAATCACATGGTAAGGAAATTAAAGGAAGATGCCAAAGAAGCTTATTACGCATCGCGAAAGTTGGATCGACCCAAAACAGTTCAAGAAATGAAGATCTGGTTAAGAAGAATCTATGGAAGAAAAGTCAATATAGAAGAAGGGAAGCGAGAATTAAGTAGATGTACAAAGCAACCCGATGAGACTCTGGGAGTCTATGTGCAAAGGCTTAAAGTAGTGTCGAACAAGGCCTTCCCAGGCGAAGACCCTAGTGTCAGAGAATGTTACTACAGAGACAAGTTGATTGTTGATCAATTTCTACAAGGCATCGACTTAAGGCTAGCAAATCGGATTTTGGAGCAGGGAGATTTTTTTTGTGTTGAAGCTGCGTTAGCACTAGCTGAATCATATGAGAACGTAACATCACGACAACTACCGGGAGATCTATACGAAAATCAACGGAACGAAGAAACAAGGGGTACCATAGCCACAATTTCGAAAAGTGTATCAAGGAACCGATTCCCCAGGAAAAATGTACGAGTCACTCATGTGACTGAAGATGAAATGGAGAAAACGAAATTTAGGGCAAGATATCCAAATATGAAATTGATATGTAAAAGATGTGGAGGAAAAGGACACCAGGCCAGAGGATGTCAGAATCACCCAAGGAAGATATGTTTTCACTGTGCTAAGACAACTTCGCATTCGACTGAGGAGTGCACTAGTGTCCGTCAAGTTCACCCACAAGAGCATCCACGCACAACGAAGAACGTTAAAGTTAAGATACCAAAGGGTTGATCGATTGTGATGCGGCGGTATCGGTAATTAAGAAGTAAGGCGTGCGGAGGTTAAGTTGGCCGCTGTCGCAAGTTAAGGTACTAGCGACATGCATCGGGACAATCTTAAACCAGTTCACATTGCAGAGGTAGAGTTTAAGCTGAGAGGTACACGGATCATGCACAGGAATATCATATGAGGAAGTGAACTAAATGTTAGTTCATATGGGATAATCGGCATGAATACCGTAGAGCAGTTTAAGCTAATTCTAGAGATCGATGAAAGGAGATGGACTTACGTGGTTATAGTTTAGCCTTGACAAGTGAGATCTAATCCGAAGACAACAGATTATGATAACGATAATCCAGCAAGAGATGTAGCGTTCACTGTACCTGACAGTGGCTATTTTCAGCGAGAGGATCGGTGTGATCACGGCGAGAATTAGCTGAACTCTGCAGTATTGAAGAAGCTAGGTCGCCAAGCCGCGTCGGCCAAGGTAGCTCTTCTAGGTTTATGGAACCACCCGAACACCGACGTTGGAAATAAGTCTACAAATCTTGGGACACCATCCGTTAAAAATAAGTCAGTATCCGCAGTTCGGTGTCGTGTCGATTTTTCTCCCAAGCCGCGTGAGAAAAAGCAGGGGTAGGCCTCCCAAGCCGCGTGAGGAACCCATAGTAGTAACACATGATACTTGAACTGTGGTTACGAAGAGATGTTACAATAGCCCAAAAGAATTTAGCGACTACACCGGTAACAATAGCAAACCTTCCAAAAATCGACCTCGAGAACTTGGCCGAGTCGAGAGGACTGGGGTTGGGAATATAGTTTCTAAAACACCCATACCTAGTACGATTTCGTGAAGACTTGGATATATATTCTTTTTTTTTACTTTCATAGTTCCAATGTTAGGGTTCTGTAAGCACCGCGGTCTCTACAGACGCTATAATTTGTGAACTACTCCCCAATAAAATAATAGTTATTTATGCTGCTTAGTGCAGTGTAGATATTATACACCACATCCACATCTAATAACAATAGAAGCATAGTCGCATGAATTCTTAAGACAACTCGATACCTCAGCCCATTTAATGTCATATTACAAAAATCAATTTGGTGTCTGTGTCCAGGATAGATTGATAGGTACACCCTACGGCTCAGGGATGTCAAGTGATCACTTGCATGGTTACGAACGGATATGAATGAGGAATCTGATAAAAGATTATATAGTGATATTTTTGCGAATAGTAACACACCGCTGCGTTGGAGACAACCTTGGAAAAGAGGTGAAGTCACCTATTGAGACAACGCCATGATGTAGTATCCTGTGCCCAAGGGAAATTAGTGATGTTAGAATAATTTTTTTTTTATTTGTAAAGTAATCGAATGCTATTAGTGCGGCAGTTTAGCTAAGATATTTCAACGTATTGTGCACTTTTTGATAAAAGCACCAAATTTGGCACAGAGGTAGACCGATGTAATACGAACAATTTTGGATGTGGAGCCATCGGCCAACGCCTATTCAGCGGTAAAATATTTTTAAAATTTCTTGGATGGTTAATGAAATAAAAAATATTTTTGTGGAAAACTGTCGTTATCTTCATTTGTAGTCCTTTTTCTACGATTGACTTTTTTATAAGAAATGCCATCTGTTTCTTCAAATCTGTTTTTAAATTTTTGGAAGATGCTTCTTGTGGATGGGTTCTGTGAGAATACTTTTTAGCGTAAGTTCTGAAGGCAACAAAATTGAAAATAACTGAAATTAAATGTCTTTGTTTCTAAGAAATAATTTCAAAGGTACATTGACTTTTCTGAATAAAACATACCTATTTACACATAAACAACATCTAGAAAATTATTCATTTTAGGTATAGGACATATCATATCAAAGTTGCAGAGAAATAAAAATTACACAATTTTTACAAAAATATATAGGGTGTTCCATTTGAAAAAATTGAGTTTTGGTAGTTTGAATATTTATTTAGCAGTGCGCTTATGAACACCTTGTATGAAAAAAATATTTTCTACATCAGCTAATAGTTAAAGTATGGCATACACTACTACCATGTCAAAAAAATTACTCTCCAAAAATAAGTCCAAAATCAATTTTCAAAATGATACCTGCAAACGGCAGTGTTGAATAAAAATATTATTTAATTCATTAACCATCAAACAAATTTTAAAAATATTTTACCGTTGAATAGGCCATCATAGTGGTATTCAAATATAATAAAAAAAATTGGGTCATTCCATTTAAAAAATATATATTCTTTCATCTACCACTTTAACGGATCGCCCTGTATAATTGATAATAATTTTAAAAAATGTACTTTTTCTCACAATTTAATTAAAATTTTGAACCATGCCTCTATCTCTAACGAAACAGGAGATACAGATTTCTTCTGTATCTCCGCACGCACGCACTATTGACCCACCCTGTATATAACTTACAAACTATCTCTCTTTCAAAACATTCAATAAACATTCACTAAAACCTTCAGCAGCCAATTTTATCTAACTGCTGTTGTCTTTCGGGTGTCCACTGGCAGCCATCTTGGAAAATGGCCGCCAGGGGGCAGTTGGCAGATGGCTCCACATCCAAAATTGTTCATATTACATCGGTCTACCTCTGTGCCAAATTTGGTGCTTTTATCAAAAAGTGCACAATAGGTTAGCTAATCCGCTGTACTATGTTAAGTAGTTATTAAGTAGTTATTACATGGAAATAGTGGTGAGTAGGGTAGCAGTAGTATGTAGAACACTAGCACCATATGGAGAACACCACCATCACAACCTCTCCCATCCCCGTCCAGAACATGTGTATTAGTTTTTCAGGATATCCGGCAGGACACCGAATTCTTCATGAGGCAAGCGATTCCCGCCAAGTAACAGAACCACATCGAGGAGACGTGTAGGACAAGGAAGTCGAGCTAATCGTAGTCAAGATAGAGGACGAACGTGGAAGGAGTATTTGCCCAGATGACGCGAACAAGACACACCGGACCGTTGGAGGATTAATTCAGGATAAGAAAGAGTCGTATTATATGATAGCGGTTAACCACGGGAAACTAATATTTTGTGACATGTTATAGATAACCACGATGACCGGAGGATATAGGGGACGAAACCAAGGAACCCGAGATGGACTCACGTCGAGAGAGACTGAACGATGCCGAGCCCACGATATGCCAGGAATGGAACCCCGAGTGGCCTCACCGATGTCACCACCACGTCCCAGGAGACCAGGAGGACAGACCAGAGGCGGTTCGATCAAATCCAGGACAGGACTAAGCAGCTACGAGGGTCAAAGCAGGCGTACATCCAAAGAGGGAATAGCACCATGGTAGTCGACAATCACCCACGAGGTTGTATCCAGGGCAAGAGCAGGAATCACACCAGGAACATTTAAGCAGGTGACCAAGTGATGATTAGGACTACCGATGACGAGGATTCAGATCAGGGTAAACAGTGTCAGTGTGATAACACTTAGTGTGTGTGTGAGTGATGGCAAAACAGAGACCATGAAAGACAATTTAGTTTTAAGTCCATTTGTATAGTTTAATGGGATTGAATCAATTATTTTACTTATGTTCGAGAAAATTGCTCCAATTTAAGGAGGGGGCAATGTAACAAATGTACATCGTATGGAACACCCAGTAGGGTTTCTTCTAGTTAAAGCATCGTAAATAGAATACGTGACGAATCGTGGAATTGCTAAAGGGGCATTTCTTTTAAACATCCTTGTAAATGTAGCAGAAGTGTCAGTCCCAAGTTGTTATGATATACCGTTCAAGGAATTCGATGTGTATGGAGCAATTCGGGAAGCCCCCAACAATACCCGGCCTTTAAGGCGACAACAACTACTTTGGAAAAACCTAAGGGTACAGCCAAATCGGTACCACATGTTTGAAATATGTTGAGAGTCACGGAGGACCTATAGTACAGGCAAGTCGGTTAAACAAGGGTAATTTAGTTAATGGCTTTATTAGGGTATTTCATGGAAGGCGCGTAATCAATCAATCGCGAGTAGTGAATCAATCGAATACGCGAGTAAAGGTCATAAACCGTCAACAGGAATCATATCTCGGTGTCTATCTCTTATCTACAGACTATTTTGAATAATAGAACATTTGACGTAATAATATTATAACACTTGTTTGGTACGGCAACAAGTGCCATAGGTGAGAGATGTCGTCTATCCATCCGATCAAAGGTTCATCAGGAACCCCTGATTTTATATTACCGCGAACGCGTGGATAGTGATAGCTCGTTCTCTCGCATGCTTCTAAAATTTTGTGAAATTATTATTATTATTATTATTATTTATTTGGTACAAGACCAAGGACAATGTCCTATTATGGCCTAGAATAACATTCAATTTCAGAATACAGTATACAATACTGGTTACAATACAATATAAAATAGCAAATACAATTTAAAGTAAAACATATAATTCATAATACAGAATACCTAAAATATAACAATATGTTCACAAATACAGACAAGCCGAAGAAAAATAAATCACTGAATATTCTTGGTTATAAAAGTGATGTTTAGCAGGGTTCGATAATAAAAATAAATGAATAAATGAGTAGTGCCATATACCCTGAAAAAACATGACGCAGCCACGTACACGTGTTTCGGAGTTATTGCTCCTCATCAGCGTAGCGTAGCTTGAATAATGAATCCGTATGAAAGGATCAGAAACAATAACTAATAGCGGTAAGAAAGTAGCAGCACACAGTACTTGAGCAGTGCGCATAGAGCTCTCTGTGCTGACTGTTATCATTTGAGGCCATAAATTGGCACATGGTGCACGAAGGTACTGTGAGTACTGTGTGCTGCTACTTTCTTACCGCTATTAGTTATTGTTTCTGATCCTTTCATACGGATTCATTATTCAAGCTACGCTACGCTGATGAGGAGCAATAACTCCGAAACACGTGTCCGTGGCTGCATCATGTTTCTTTTTCAGGGTATATGGCACTACTCATTTATTCATTTATTCTTGGTTATGCACGAGTTGTCACTACCCAAGAGTCATATCTGTTCTTGAACGAGTTCACTGATGTGGCGCTAATGACTGAGAATGGTAAAGAGTTCCAGGTAGAAAATACTCGATTTGAGAGAAAGAACTGTCGTGTTCTTGTTTTAAAATTCTCCTTTCTTAGTTTGAAGTCGTGGCCACGTAGGCGAGTGTCATCATTCCGAACAAATAAACTCGATAAATCTGTATTAAAGAATTGCCTTAGTGCTCTAAACGTAATTATTAAATCACCTCTGAGTTTTCTGTCAGCAAAGTCAGTGAGATTTGCCGTGGAAAGTCTTTCAGAATATGGTGGCCTTCTAGGTCCGAACGGGATACGAGTGGCACGCCTCTGCACAGATTCCAAAAGATTCTGATCTCTTATTAAATCGGCACTCCATACAGACCGGCAAATTCTAGTAAAGGTCGCACATAACACTTATAGAGATTCATAAATGTCGAGAAAGATACATTGTGAAATGTTTTTTTTAAGAGATACAGCATGGAGTTCGCACGTTTGGATACCACAGTGATATGCTCTGACCAGGAAAGAGTTTTGGTTATAGTAACTCCTAAATCATTGTAAGAATCTACTTTCTTGACAGGGAAATTGTTGATAAAATAGGGCAATGTAGGATTGTTTTTCCCGAGGTGTAGCACAACACACTTATCAGAATTCAGGGGTAACAGCCAGTCTGAGCACCATTTCCATATGTTGTCAAGGTCCTCTTGTAGTGTGGCGTGGTGAAGGGAAGGGTCAGCGTAAAGTTTCGTGTCGTCTGCATAAAAGGATACATTAGATTTGATGTGCATGGTGAGATTTGCTACGAATACTAGAAATAGGAGGGGACCAAGAACGGACCCTTGCGGTACACCACTGTGAACGGGGTACGTATTTGAGTAAGTTTCACCAACTTTCACGCAGAATTTTCTGTCTGTGAGAAAATCACATATCCACTTTAACAGGTTGCCTTGAATGCCGGCAGCTTGTGTATAAGTCTTTGCTTAGGGACTAGGTCGAAGGCTTTTGCAAAGTCCAAATAAATTACGTCCACGGGTTTCTTATCATCCAACGTTTTTGACCAATGATTCACAAAGTGAAGGAGATTGGTTATTACAGACCTTCCGGGGACAAAGCCATGCTGTTCAGGAGGTATAACACCATGTGTTTGCAGAAAATCAAACATTTCTTCTCTTATTATTGACTCCATAATTTTGCTGACGATGGGTACCAAACTTATCGGTCGGTAATTGTTACTGCAAAGTTTGTCTCCCTTTTTAAAAATAGCGGTGACTGATGCCATTTTCCAGGACTCAGGAAGAATATGTTTCATCAGAGAAAGAGGCACGCACACGGTTGAACTACATTTTTTTTAGGAACGTTGCGGATAACTTATCAAGTCCAGGGGACGTGCCGTTTTTCAATTTTTTTATGCGAGATTTAATGGCTGCCGGAGAGAAAACAATATTTTCTAAGGAAGTAAGCACTCGATTAGACTTTAAGTTTGGTAGGTTGCCATGGGGAGGTTCCATTGTGTAGACTTTTATAGTGGGGTCGGATAGCTTAAAATTATGCCAAAACATTTCACATCTGGCAACCAATGCGCCCCTTTGGATTCAGATAGTACATGGGCAGACGAGTCGAAAAAGCCCGGGACACAAATTTTCCTGGCCCTCGAGCGGTGGTTATGACGTTATGACGTAATCAATATGGCCGCCAAAGTTTTGCGACACGCTTCTACATTTCCCTGTATAACTCGGGTTTGTATTTTGATATTGACCTATATTATTTGTGATTATTACAGAGGAGAAAACGCGCTTTCCAATGGTATATTTGACATCATTGTTTAGGTTCATAATACCAGAAATATTTGTAACTTTATTAAAATGTTTGTTTTTTATTTTGGTTTTTCGAAACATTTTGCTAAATAACTTGGAATCCGTTACACGTAGCTGAAAAAGTGTCCTATACTTTATTGTTCGCCAACAAATTAGCTTTCGAACGATATGACTTCTATTTTATCACAAACAGTTGCTGAAAATTTGCTACAACAATGTAGCGTTGCACAGCGAGTCGTTATGACAATAATGTAATTTATATGAGTTCCGAAAAGTAATAGAATAACTGTTTAAGTAGCAAATGTAATCATTGTAATTTTTTATGTACACGTAAATAAATTCTAGCTTTTTTATAGGGTGTTTTTTTAAATAGTAGCCTCCCTCGAAATATAAATTTTGGGGAACAACTTCAAAAATGTAATAATAAATAAAATAGATTAAAATAAATATGATTCCATTTAATAATATAGTTCTCCACATATTTATTTGGCACATAAAAAATGCCGCACTTACAAAGCAGTAAGGTGGTCTGCGGTCTCTTTACCGATTCAATGGAACCGCCGCACGTGCCCCTTTGTCGGCAATTTTTTATGTGCCAAATAAACATGTGGAGAACTATACTAAATATGTGTGTTTCTTTTTCAGGCAGAAATACAGAAATTACTCAATCCTGTCATCGAAGAGGATACATGAATTGGTTGATGCTACGACTGACCCAGTGGTGGCTCCATTTGAATAGGACCTATGTTTGTTATGCCAGAAGCATTCAAAAGACCGCTTAATCATTCCGAAGTATGAAGGTTATTTAACAATGGCGAAGAATCTTGCAATTTTCGCTGAACATGGTGAGCTTCCAAGTGCTATAAGAAATTTTTATCAGTTCGACGATGGAAGTGGTATTTCACAAACACTAGTAGCTCATGCAGCAAAATATCACAAATCTTGCAAGAACAAATATGACAGTCAAAAGTGAAAAGAAACAGAAAGGACGACCCCATTGCTCAGACCAAACTCCATCTACATTAAAATTAACAAGATCATCATTATTTTGTTCAGATGTGAAAAAGGTGTGTCTGTTTTGTGATGAAGGAGAAGGTAGAGACAAACTTGTGACTGCATCCACGCTGGGTATTGGTCTTACAATTCATATAGTCATGTTGTACAATTACAAGATGAAAAACTATTGAAGAAGTTATCGTTAACAGATTTGGTACCATTAGAAGCCAAATATCACATACTATGCTATACTCGCTTTCTAACACGTGCAAGAGCTGCTGAACGTTCTCGAAGAGAAGATTACCATAATCCCGAAGAAGTTATTTATGGTACAGTTATAACGTAATTGGTTGAATACATGCAGGATTTGTACTCATCTAGCAGTATTTCTCCAGTGTTTAAACTTTCTTATCATACGTTCCTTGAGACGTGTTCTATTGATATTCTTTTCGTCGGTTTGTTTCCCATGTCAACCATGCGTTGAGACACTAATTTTTTAAGATAAGAAAGTTTAAACACTGGAGAAGTACTGTTAGATGAGTACAAATCCTGCATGTATTCAACCAATTCCATTATAACTGTACCATAAACAACTCCTTCGGGATTATGAGAACCTCGAGAACGTTCAGCAGTTCTTGCACGTGTTAGAAAGCGAGTATAGCATAGTTAACTTCTTCAACAGTTTTCCATCTTCTAATTGTGCAGCATGACTATGAATTGTAGGCTCAATACCCAGCGTGGATGAAGTCGCAAGTTTGTCTCTACCTTCTCCTTCATCACAAAACAGACACACCTTTTTCACATCTGAACAAAATAATGATGATCTTGTTAATTTTGATGTAGATGGAGTTTGGTCTGAGCAATGGGATCGTCCTTTCTGTTTCTTTTCACCAGACAGTCTTTCCGCTTTTTGACTGTCATATTTGTTCTTGCAAGATTTGTGATATTTTGCTGCATGAGCTACTAATGTTTGTGAAAGACCACTTCCATCGTCCAACTGATCCAAATTTCTTATAGCACTTGGAAGCTCACCTTGTTCAGCAAAAATTTCAAGATTCTTCGCCATTGTTAAATAACCTTCATACTTTGGAATGATTATGCGCTCTTTTGACATAACAAACACAGGTCCCATACAAATGGAGCCACCACTGGGTCAGTCGTAGTATCAATCAATTCATGTTTCCTCTTCGTTGACATGATTGAGTAATTTCTGTCATGAGGTAGACGAAAGAAATATCTTCTTTACAGGATGAAGTTCCTCACACAACGTCTGCCTGAAGAAAAAACACATTTAGTATAGTTCTCCACATATTTATTTGGCACATAAAAAATTGCCGACAATTTGTTGTCGAACAAAAAAGTATAGGACACTTTTTCAGCTACATGTAACGGATTCCAAGTTATGTAGCAAAACGTTTCGAAAAAATCAAAATAAAAAACAAACATTTTAATAAAATAAAATATTTCTGTTATCATGAACCTAAATAATGATGTCAAATATACCGTTGGAAAGCGAGTTTTCTCCTGATTAATAATCACTAATAATATAGGTTAATATCAAAATACAAACCCGAATTATATAGGGAAATGTCGCAAAACTTTGGCGGCCATATTGATTACGTCATTACCACCGCTAGAGGGCCAGGAAAATTTGTGTCCCGGGCTATTTAGACTCATCTACCCATGTACTATCTGAATCCAAAGGGGCGCATTGGTTGCCAGATGTGAAATTTTTTTCAGCTATCCGACCCCACTATTAAGAATGTTTCAGACAAAACTTCTGAGACTTCTTTATCGTTTTTGCACAAAGACCCATCAGAATCTCTTAGCAGTTAGCGACGATCTTATGTATTTGTGCAATTTTTTTGGATTGTTGCAGTTTGCAATAGATTCTTCATAGTTACGTCGGATGGTGTTGATTGTCCCGCTTAAGTACTTGGAAAAATTTCTATGGTTTCTGTAGTCAGCTTCAGAATGGGTACGTCGATATTAATTCCAGAAATGTTTTTTGCGTTTAATCAGATGCAAAATATTAGGCTTTATCCAGGGTTTTATTTTATTTTCGTAAACTTGCTTTTCTTTTGTATGCCGTCGAATGCAGTCTGTGACAGTATTATGAAACAATAACCACATTTCGTTAGGGTTGTCGAGGGTTCCTAGAATATCCAACCAGTTTACTTGGTTTAATTCTTCTGAGATATTATCGTAGTTGGTTATATATATCTTTCTGTAGTGTCGCCGGCCAAATTTTTCGTGGAAAAATTGCATCGAGACGCTAATAAGAGAATGATCTGATTTGCCTATTGGAGGTTCAATAGAGCCGAGAGTAACTGTGGATCATTAGTAAAGAAAAGATCCAAAATGGACGGGGCTTGGTTTACTCTAAATCTAGTGGGTTCATGTATGAGTTGAGTCAGATTAGATGTTAAAATTAAATCAGAAAAGAAAGTAGATGAATCGTGAGGGTCTTGTGTGGCGATTGAAGGCCATGAAATGCCGGGGAAGTTAAAATCTCCAGCTATTATGAGATTTATCTCAGTTAAAGATAAGGACGATATTTTATCAAAAAGAATTTGGTCGTGAATTAGGGCAGTGTTTGGAGGCCGGTAGACACACATAAATGTAAAGGAGGTGTCATTGTGTCTTAAATTTAAAATGAGGGCATCGATGTTAGGACAAACAAAATTGATTTTACTTACAGAAAAATTTGTTAAGATGTCATTTTTTATGTATATGCAAACATCAGATCTGAATATTGCATAGCCGTTAATGTTGATAAGAGAGTCAGAGACTTTTGGTTTAAGCCAGGTTTCAGTTATAAAAATTATTGAAAGGTTTTTAAGTTGAATAGTGGAGACAAAATCGTTAAATTTAGCAGGTAGACTAGCCAGGTTGGTATAAAGAATAGACCATTCGGTGAAAACGCTTGTTACTTTTTTTAATTATCTGCGACGATGTCTGGGACTCCTTTGACATATTTTATTGTTAAATTATTTTCTCCATTACTGATACGTTGCTGAAGTTCTTGCTGTAAGTTATTAAGGTAATTTAGTTGGCTAGGCGTTTTGTCATAAGAAACTTTTAGATCTTTAGTAGCAGCACCGTCAAGCAATCTGCTTTTATTCCTGAGAATTCGCCTGACGCAGAGTGGATCGGGTAGAATAACTTTAAGTGGGCGGGAACGTTGATCATTTGTGGGTTTACCCAGACGAATGACAGATAAAGGAGCGGGTGATTCAGGGTCCAATATACTCAAAACTTCATTGATTTTAATATTTTTTTAGTTTAGTTTTAAACTACTGAGGTGTTTGTGCTTGACTGTGTAAATAGTATTTTATAGTTTACATTTATGTTTACGTTGTTTATTTTATGTTTACGTTATGTTAAATTCAATTGTTTATTTTATGTTTACGTTATGTACGTATAAATTAAACAGCAGTTTCAATATTTTTGGTTCTGGGGGGTCGTTCTATATATCAATGGATTTGCAATTTTATCACCTAAAAAAAAATTGGTAACGATATTTTTCGCCAAGTTTATAGTTTTTGGTTAAAATCAGTAAATTCGACGTGTTCTTCAAGAAATTTCAATTAATCTCGGGGCAGACTTTCTTTTGATACGCCACTGGAGTGTACCACGTGGTACTATATGGGCTCGCAATACGTCTTTGGAAGGGAAATTTTGTCAGCTTCAAAAATGCTCACTTGGCATTTTTCCTTAAAGTGGATAGTTTTCGAGAAAATCACCAAAATATTAAAAGGGGTTGGTTTGGGGGGCGAAAAAAGGGGGTTGCGGAAGGAGGATTCTCCAGGACTTTCAGTATATTACTATTTAGCCCTCAATTATGATCTGTACCAAAAATTAGCTTTATATTATTTTTGTCTAGGTTTACCCAAAATTTGAACTATCTTGACTCGGGTAATACGTGTGTAGGCGTGAGCGTGAAGTACAGTTCGACTTGCAGACCAAACTAATCACACAATATCGTGCATAATTATTTCTATTATTCCACATTTTATTGCAACCCAAATATCCGCAATATTTATAATTACCTACTATTTAAACAATTTTTATCGCTAACTAAACTTAACATTTTTTGTATTTCAATTAAACTTTAATTTCAATAAAATCCAAGTAAATTAAAGCAACAAAATGCCAAGCAATGAAAGTACTGATATTGAACCTTACAAATTAAGAGAAATCTTTTCTATAATACCGGAATTTGACGGAAATCCTATATTTCTCCAAACATTTATAAATGCTTGCCTGCACGCCCAGGGTATGGCCGTAGATGATCAACGAATATTATTAACCATACATATTAAAAATAAACTTCAGGGAAAAGCCGCAGAACTAATAAATTCGCGTAACCCGAATACATGGAACGAAATAAAATCTTTGTTAGACTCGCACTTTGGCGATTCGCGTGATTTAACCGCGTTAATTCAGGATCTACAAAGAATCCACCAATTACCAAACGAAACTGCTTTAACGTTCATTTCTAGATTGCAGACTCATAACGCGAAAATGCACTCCGCTGTGCAAAAACAATGTCTCACTCTTGAAGAAAAAACCGCACAATCTAACTTGATCGAGAACATGACATTAAACACGTTGTTAACCGGATTAGAACCGAAAATAGGACAAATCGTGAGAGCCGGAAACCCACAAAATATGCTTGAAGCAATAAACCGAATTAAAAGAGAACTTCAATTATCTTATTTTGAATCTCAAAAATATGCAAATAAAAACTCGAATAAAACCCCAACTCAAGGTGCACAAAATCGTTCAAATTTTAATGCTCAACAATTTTGTTCCTATTGCAAGCGAAATGGACATTCTTTTAACGAATGTCGCACAAGGCAACAATTTACTTTTCAAAATCAAAATTTTAGACCGAATTATAGTAGTCCAACTCAGTTTCAAAAACCAAATTTTCAATACTTTGGAAATCAAAATGCCCAAAGGAATTTTTCACCACAACAAAATTTCCAACAGCCTTCTCAACAAAACAGACCGTCAGTAATAAGGCCAAATCCGAGCTTTCAACCAAGATTTAATCAACCAAGTTTTAACCATTCAAACCCGCGAAGAACACATCATGTAAATTTTGAAAATAACTACGATTATGATACCAATAATTTCTATAATTTCGATAACCAATTCGGAAACTATTACGATCCAAATTCTGATTATGATCAGGGAAATTATAACTCCGATATTTCAACAGAGAATTATACTGCTAATTCTCAGAATTTTGCTGAGTATTATCCTGCTAATACTCAATGTGAGGATTATACTGTTAATCCTCAGAATTTTTATCAAGGCCAAAATTATCCAACGGACCCCCCGGTCCAAGAGCCCAACCCTGTATCGGAAATTACAAATCAAATACAGACAACGAATCTGACAAGCATGTTCCCGGACGAGCAAAACTTCACACTGTAGATTCAAAAAACCTTTATTATATTAAAGACGCTACAAATACTTTCAAAATTCTGATAGATACTGGTGCTGGAATATCTATTTTCAAGCCACATACTTGCAAATCAAAAAGATATCCGGAAAATGTCGTAATTCAAGGCATAACCGATCAAAAATTAATTATCAATGAATCAACTTTAATTCCTTTTATATCTAATGATCCTCACAAAGTCTATATTTATAACTTGGACATAGAATTTGATGGACTCTTAGGTTCCGACTTTTTGGAACATTACGAGTGCGTAGTTGATTTCAAAAATAAACAATTGATAACCAATTTTAAAACATTGCCACTTTTCAAAGTAACCGATAATCTACCAGAACCTGAAATTTCCAGATTAAATCAGAACCATTTTCAAAATCATATTGAAAACAAAATTTCGATCGAACCGCGTACAGAAAAAATCTATAAATTAAAATGCAACCTCAAAAACACTGACGCTATACTATCAGCTCAAGAGACCGAAAAAGTTCGATTACCTAATGCACTTGTTAAAATTAATGAGAACGGCGAATTTCTAACAACTATAATTAATGCGAACGCCATTACTAAAACTGTAGATTTTTCAAATCTAATTCTCGAGCCAGTTCAAAAATTCAAGGCAATCTTTAACTTAAACACTCAAAATTTTGACCCTCACGTACCGACAGACAGAACTTTCCAAATAAAAAATGAATTACGCCTGGACCATCTAAATCAAGAAGAAGCCGAAATAATAACGCAGCTTTGTTTAGACTTCCAATACATATTCTATTTAGAAGGAGACAATCTGACTTTTACGAACGAAATTAAACATGCAATCGACACTAATAACTCTAAACCCACTTTTACAAAATCTTATCGGTATCCTCAAGTTCACAAGGACGAAGTTAAAAACCAAATTTCAAAAATGTTACGTCAAGGTATCATTCAACATTCAATTTCACCTTGGGCCTCCCCTGTTTGGGTAGTTCCCAAAAAACTTGATGCCTCCGGCAAACAAAAATGGCGCGTTGTAGTTGACTATCGGAAACTCAATGAGGTAACGATCGGTGATAAATACCCTTTGCCCAATATATCTGACCTTTTGGATCAACTTGGCAAATGTCAATATTTCACCACTCTTGATTTAGCATCGGGCTTTCATCAGATAGAAATTAATACTGAAGATATTCAAAAGACCGCTTTCACTGTCGAAAATGGTCATTACGAATTTGTGCGTATGCCTTTCGGATTAAAGAATGCTCCATCAACGTTTCAAAGAGTGATGGACAACATTCTACTTGGAATTCAAAATGAACGGTGTCTTGTTTATATGGACGACATTATCATTTATTCACCCACTATCCATGAGCACATTTCACGCCTAACCAAAGTATTTAAACGCCTCCAAAAAGCTAACTAATACAACCCGACAAATGTGAATTTCTACGAAAAGAAGTTGCATATTTAGGGCATTTAATAACAAAAGACGGTGTAAAACCCAATCCCTCTAAAGTCAATGCAATTTTAAATTTTCCAGAACCAAAAAATCAAAATCATTTTTAGGACTAGCTGGATATTACCGTAGATTTATTCCAAATTTCTCTAAAATTTCTAAACCGTTAACAAAACTTTTACAAAAAGATATTCTTTTCAACTTTGACAATGATTGCCAAAATTCATTTACCAATCTCAAAGAAACTTTGACCACATCACCTATATTAATTTACCCAAACTTTGACGAACCTTTCATATTAACAACTGATGCCAGCGCATTCGCGATAGGTTCAATTTTATCACAAGGACCAATTGGTAAAGACTTACCCATTGGTTATGCTTCTCGAGTTTTATGCAGCGCGGAAACCAAATATTCAACTATTGAACGAGAATTACTAGCCATAGTCTGGTCAGTTAAACACTACAGACCATACCTCTTTGGTCGAAAATTTAAATTAATAACCGATCATAGACCACTCACCTGGCTATTTTCTATAAAAGACCCAGGAAGTAGACTAGCTCGTTGGAGACTAAAGCTCGAAGAATATGATTACGAAATAATTTACAAACCCGGAAAGATAAATAAAAATGCCGACGCATTATCCAGAATCAAGATTAATCATTTTAGTGACTGTTTAAAATTTAAAAGCAAAATTTTAGCCGCAAACGAAGATGACTCTTCGGACAACGACAGTATAGATAACCCTGACGAGATATCTGACGATCAAATTGTACAAGAGTAGACTTGTACAAAACCAAATCACTTATCGACTACTCCAAAATTCAATTATCTAATAAACAACTACTAGACCGAGACAACAAAAATATCATAGCATTCTTTCAACAAAATAATTTACAAGACTTCCATTACGAAATTATCGATGACATACTGGAAGATCAACCAGAATTCATCGATAACAAAATAAATATTTTCTTTAGCTCAAGTGTTAGGAAAAGAACATACTATCTAATTCCTATACCTTATGACCCCGATTCTGTGACTGAAAGACTTTTTCTAACCCTGTTCAAAGACAAAGACAAACTTGACCTTTCTAAAACATATCACGTTGAAAATAACTTAGATTTACCAACTCTTGAAATTCTATCTTTCATATTTGCCGAGAAAGATCTAAAACTAGTCATTTGTCAAAATTTAGTACAAACTCCCGATCAAGATCAAATCCCAATTATATTAGACCAACACCACGCAGGTAAAAACAATTTACATCGCGGAATAAACGAAACGATACGCAGAATAAGACACAAATATAATTGGCCAGGTTTACCTAAAGACGTTGAAAACCTTATAAAAAATTGCGAAACCTGTCAGAAATCCAAAGTTTTTTTCTTTCTGTTCTTATTTGGGATTTACGGCCACACTTCTGAACATTAATCTGATAATCTGAAAAATATTTGGATTATTTAAAAAATAACCTTTACGCCTGTGACTTTACGTCAAAGGAACAGTTAAAGGTTGGTTTTCTGACATAAAATATAATTAAAATAAAATAAAAACAATTATGTTTTGCAGACGTTTCGGAAACTTAGTCTGTTTCCTTTCTCAATGCTAAATAGTCTTTCTCTTGTGTAATTCGTGAAATTACACAATTTTAATGTTTATATTATAACCATAGATACTTACTACGCTCACAGAAAAGTTGATTAGATTAGATATTCAAGTTGCTAAGTTCTTCTTTTAGCATCGGTAACCATATTGTACAACAATCTACAGAATAATTTGATACGCATTTGTCTTCATTTAGCAAAATTATTGCAGATTCTTTAATTTTTCTCTTTTTACTGTCAGGTTCTTTTGTTAAAATTTTTGCTCCATTCCAATTTATTGGATGTCCGTTTTCGAAAGCGTGTTCACAAATTTTTGATTTTTCAATTTCATTTTTTCTAATATTAAATTAAAGAATCTGCAATAATTTTGCTAAATGAAGACAAATGCGTATCAAATTATTCTGTAGATTGTTGTACAATATGGTTACCGATGCTAAAAGAAGAACTTAGCAACTTGAATATCTAATCTAATCAACTTTTCTGTGAGCGTAGTAAGTATCTATGGTTATAATATAAACATTAAAATTGTGTAATTTCACGAATTACACAAGAGAAAGACTATTTAGCATTGAGAAAGGAAACAGACTAAGTTTCCGAAACGTCTGCAAAACATAATTGTTTTTATTTTATTTTAATTATATTTTATGTCAGAAAACCAACCTTTAACTGTTCCTTTGTCGTAAAGTCACAGGCGTAAAGGTTATTTTTTAAATAATCCAAATATTTTTCAGATTATCAGATTAATGTTCAGAAGTGTGGCCGTAAATCCCAAATAAGAACAGAAAGAAAATACAGAAAGATGCCACAAATAACTTTTAGACAATATCCAAAGTTTGTCGTAAAAACCTTAGCAATCCAATGGTAATTACTGAAACTCCAAAAACACCATTCGAAAGAATTAATATCGGCATATTTGAGTCACCTACACGTAATCACGCCCTTACTATTCGAGACGAACTAACTAAATTCACACAAGCTTATGCTATTCCAGACAAAACCGCTAAATCTGTTGTCAATCCCTTGTTATTATACTTCCAACACTATGGTACACCCTTAAGGATACATTGTGATTATGGTCGTGAATTTGACAATAGCTTATTAAAGGATCTTTGCACCTTATACGATATAAAACTGACATTTTCAAGTGTAGGACATCCACAATCAAACGGTTCATTAGAACGGTTTCATGCAACCTTAGCAGAAATGATAAGAGTCCATAAAACCGAGAATCCAAACGAACACCCATTTACCATTCTACCTTATGCAGTAATTTGCTATAATAATTCAACAAACAAATCGCATGGATTCACTCCATACGAATTAGTTTTTGGTCATACGTCAAATCGACCACCCGAGACTCTATACAACCAAAAAGAACTGATAACTAAATACATTCGTGATCTAAATAACAGAATATCACACTATTACAAAATAGCACGTAGCCGCATTCAAAATAATAAAGAAAAAGCTAAAGTACGCTTTGATCAACACGTGCCTGAAAATCGTTACGAATTTAATATCGGTGACAGAGTATATGCGAAAGAATCCCAGATTAAAGACAAACTACAGAACAAATTTAATGGTCCTTTTGAGATAACCGAAATATTCGAAAACTCTGCAACCCTTCTTAATCCTGATACTAACCAAAAAAGTAAAGTAAACTTTGATAGAATGAAACCCTATTTTGACAGTTAACCTTGTTTCAGGTTACTCCTGCTGTTCGGATCAGCAATATTAACGCTCGCTCAATATAAAATCACACCCATAAATAACACAATTGGAATCTATTACCACGAAAAGACGAATGTAGCAGTGACAAACGACAAATGGACATTATTAGTGCATAAAAACATTTCCTCTCTCAAAATAGCTTTCGATAACAATAATAAAATTCTAGAAACCATTATAACCACCCTTGATCCCGCTTACGAAAACATGGTTACCTTCTTAAGCGAAGTTAAAACACATATTAACCTACTACAACAAATTTCGAAATCTATAAAATCTAAATTCGATGAAGTGTATCTCGACACAAAAAGATACAAACGTGGAATCTTAAACGGTATTGGTACAATATTTAAATCAATAACGGGAAATCTAGACGCTGAAGATGGCAAATACTATTCGAACTGTATTAATAATACAGTTAAATAGCGACGAGCATCAAATAGAGAATTTAATCAAAAATCAAATATCGGTAACAACATCAGTTATCAAAAACTTTAATTCAACTATTCAAAAATTACAAATAGACGAAGAAACATTTAATCAAGATATTAAATTAATAGAAACTGAAATTTTAAAATCAGCACATGATATGCAATTCGTTAAAACAATACTACAATTTCTAGAGATTTGCGACCAACTAATGGCAAGTTATTTATACATCGAAGATAATTTAAATGATATTTTAAATTCAATCACTTTTACCAGATTACAAATTATTCATACATCTATTATCACTCCTCAAGACTTAGTAAATTCATTGCAAGAAATTTCACAAAATTTGCAAAGGAATAATCTTCCACTACCAATAAGGCTATCAAAAGTTGCACAGTACTTGGATATTATCGAACTTCAAGCATTTCAAACTGATTCAAGTCTAATTTTTGCTTTAAAAGTACCCCTAGTAGATCCTTAAATATACAGTGTGTCCCAGATTGGGGCCCGATGCATTGCTATCTCGCTTATTAACGGAGATGGTTAAATGGGGAAAGTTTTGCAGATTTTTATGGCTATTTCGAATCTGTTTTCAAATTCCATGTAGCACCTATAGTTTTTGAATAATTTTCAGAAAACTGAAAGTTTGCTTTTTTTTGTTTCCTCCATAACTTTTTAAGCATTATTTATGCAGGTTGGAAACTTGTACATTATTAGAACACTTTTTAAAAATACATCTAATAGTGATAGCAACATTTTTCTGCCGCCACTTGTTTTCGAGACTGACACATTAACTTTTGTTTTTCTTATGGGCGCCATATTGGATTTTTATTTGATTAAATAGCATTTTTTATGCGCTTTTCAACGATGTATCACAATCTGAAAAAATTCTATACTGAGGTAGAAACGTAATAGAAAAACAGGTTTTTTAATGGTAGGCTATGAACAAAATTGGCAATTGTTCATAATATCTGTTTTCTCCTCATTAGAAAACCTTAACGCCATATTCTTATTTAAAATTATTAATACCTACCCTTAAATAAACTAGTGAACCCAAAAAAATAACAAAAAGGAACTCTTAACAATGAAACTCAACAACAATAAACAAAGTAAAAACACAAAAGAAGAACAAAATCAGCAAATAATATAACTCTTGAAATACTTCAACGACGCACAATTTTCTGACGAATTGTCACAATAATTAATTGGAAACGTTTTGTTTTCCACCATATTTTGCATAGCCTACTTAACGTATCCTAGTGATATTAATTAAATATTTTTGACCATTTAACTTGTATCTAGCAATCTAGTTATATTATTTGCTTTTGGTTTTGTTCTTCTTTTGTGTTGTTACTTTGTTTATTGTTGTTGAGTTTCATTGTTAAGAGTTCCTTTTTGTTATTTTTTTGGGTTCACTAGTTTATTTTTATTTAAGAGTAGGTATTAATAATTTTAAATAAGAATATGGCGTTAAGGTTTTCTAATGAGGAGAAAACAGATATTATGAACAATTGCCAATTTTGTTCAGAGCCTACCATTAAAAAACCTGTTTTTCTATTACGTTGCTACCTCAGTATAGAATTTTTTCAGATTGTGGTACATCGTTGAAAAGCGCATAAAAAATGCTATTTAATCAAATAAAAATCCAATATGGCGCCCATAAGAAAAACAAAAGTTAATGTGTCAGTCTCGAAAACAAGTGACGGTAGAAAAATTTTGTTATCACTATTAGATGTATTTTTAAAAAGTGTTCTAATAATGTGCAAGTTTCCAACCTGCATAAATAATGCTTAATAAGTTATGGAGGAAATAAAAAAAAGCAATCTTTCAGTTTTTTGAAAATTACTCAAAAACTATGGGTGCTACATAAAATTTGAAAACGGATTCGAAATGGCCATTAAAATCTGCAAAACTTTCCCCATTTAACCATCGTTCCATCTCCGTTAATAAGCGAGATAGCAATGCATCGGGCCCCAATCTGGGACACACTGTATACAGCCTATCAATTATATCCTATTCCAATCCTAAATAATAGAACTGGTTTGCACCATATTCTATCAGTCTTTCAAAAATATATCGCGAGAGACGATGATTCTTTGATGTTCATACCCATTCCGGATTTGGACAAATGTCGACAACTTTATATTGGAACAAAATTATGTTCTAATTTGTTCGCCTACCCCATTGACAACAATGCCATTTGCGAAGCTAGACTTTTCAAAAATCTTAGGACTCTACCCGAAAACTGCCAAACATCATTCATTATAAGCCAAGGGTATAATGTACAAAAACTTCAAGAAAATACCTGGTTAGTTATTAATGCAGAACCTCTACATGTCACTATCAATTGTCCAAAGAAGAGTTCAAAGACAGAAATCATTACAAAGAACTCAATCATAAAGTTACAACCCAGCTGTTACGCCTTTGTTGGCATAACCAAAATTCAAGCCAGCTCCAATACAATATTGGATGTTAAAGACAACAATCATCCTATCCAGATTCCATATGAGTGCTGTAACGACCTTCCAGATAAAGCTAATCTGCCCAAATTAAAGCCTTTAAAATTAAATAACCTAAACACCGAAGATCTCGAGATTGCCAAACACAAATTGGATCAATACTCGAAAGACTTAGATGACTTAATAAACGAACCGTTTATTAACAAACATATTTCCTGGTTCACATACCTTATAATAACTCTAATCTTTGGAATACTACTCCTCTATGTATTTTGTAAATGTAAAGCCAGAAGAAGACGAAGGTTAGCCATCGATATAGCTACATCACCTCCACCAGGGCCTAGCAGAACTTTTAAGAGCTTCGCTAATATACTCCCTGCGAGAAAACGACCTCCGATTCGTGAAGAAGAAACCGAAGACATAGAACTCACTTAAAGAGACTTGTGTGTTTTGTGCTTCTATTGTAGACTTAAATAATTCATGGTGAACTTTATTGACTCCAGTGAATATTATTTACTTTATTTTTATTTACCTTATGTTTTATTTATTTATTTATTTAGTAAACATGTCTACAGGATGAATATCCCAATTACAGACAGTTGTATAAATTACATTCAGAAAAAAAAAACAATAAAAGATACAGTATTAAAACTATCCTACATACAAATAACAAAATTAAATTAATCATAAATACAAGTACAAGTTAAACATCACACAAGTATAAGAAAGAACTTGAGAGTTATGGTCGAATTGCCTCATTCACCGGTCGATCCATCAGATATGTTGTATCTCGTTCATCTCCGAGGTTAAGATAGAGACAAAACACATCCGACGGATCAACCGGCGAACAAAACAACTCGCCCTATCTACTTAACACAATATAAATACATCAACAAAAAATATCAATGCTGTTTGAAACTTCGTGCAATGCGTGTTTCAATTTTTTTACAAACGTTTGAAACTTATCACCAAAGATATCACAATGTTGTTGAAGATTGTTATATTACATATTAACATTTTACATTAATTTAGTCTTGCGTTTTACGCTTATAATCTTGCTTTACTTTCATATTTCAAATATTTTAACAACCATTGTATTCGTAAATTATATTTTGTATTTTCCTTTTTTTTTATTCCAAAAGCTGCTTTATAAACACCAACTTTTTTTATAAGGGGGGAGTTGTTATATAATATCCAAAATTCCGTATATTAACTTATACGTGACTTTATGCCTATTTCAAACTATCTCAGGATATCATATTACAGCTAGCTTCAGATAACAATATCATTTCTTATTAATTGTAAATTACTTATTTTGCACTTCCTTTGTTCCAAGTTTGGTAACCCTTGTAAATGCTTAGACAGCATAGTTAACAAACTTATAAATTCTCTGTCGAATCCTGGTAACACCAGTATTCTACTCACCATGTTACAATAAACATATTCAATTATAAACTACATTTTTCTTCAGAGTCAATGTTGACTCCAGTTAAACAAATAAATACTTTTTAAAAAGTCATCAATGAAAATCAAAATCTAACATATATATATATATACATATTGTGATATGTTCAAAAGAGAGCAAAATATTGTCACTGGTAAATAATTCTAAACACCATTGTGATATACTGTTTTTTTTTAAATAATTATATTTTAGAAATGAAATCCAAAGAAGTCAGAAATCCATAGAGGTAAATTTTTAATAAGATAAAATAGTAAAAATAAATTTTACTATTTACGTCAAAGATTGAAAACTTTTGACGTAAATAGTAAAATTTATTTTTACTATTTTATCTTATTAAAAATTGTATTTTAGTATTTTAAAGCCTTGTATCCCAAATTTAATGGTGTAGGTACTTATTACGCTTCTAAAAATATTCGAAAATACGAATTTGCCACAAAACCAAATTTCTCAATTAGGATTAGTTCAAACTTAAAACATCATCATTATTGTAGGTCCATCAAGATCTAGAAAAAGAAAAATAAACGCACAAAGACAAGGACTGGCATATTTGGAGGCATATGACAAAAATCAAAATGAAAACAAAAAAAAGAACTTGATTTAGAAGAGAGAAAATTGGCATTGGAAGAAAGAAGGGTAGCCCTTGCTGAAAAACAACTTTCTGTTACCGAATATGAAATTTTAAAAAAATTCGAATTAGAAGAAAAAGAAATAGATGTAGAAGTTGAATCTAGAAAAGATCTAACGAAAATCATAGAAAGGCAAGAAAGGCTGATAAATTTGATTGTTAGTAAAAATAATTAAGTTTTTTATTGTTTATTTCCTCTTATCTATAAATACACTTATATTACTTATTCATAATTGTTTACATTAAGGTATATTTGTAGAGGGGCAGGCTTTATATTAAAATACATAGATGTTTGGTTACCATAGAGGCAACTGTGGCAGTTTGTTAATATTGTCGCCGTCTTATACATGGCTTCAACGTTCTGTAATAAAAGTTTTTGATTTTTTTTGAAGTCTAAAAATGCAAACTCTGCAAGTATTTAGCTAAAACTCCATTCTACAGCTTCTCTTACTGCAAACATTGAAGTATTAAAATTTTGCTGATCTTCATTTACCCCCCGACCAGGAAACGGACATAAAAGCAATTCTCTGATGCCATATGCCTGATCACCATAAATCACAAAATTGTTTCCGTTAGGTAATCGCGCTTTAGCTTCTAATTGCTGATAAAAGCCAGATTCTCAAAAATTCCTGCGTCATGCCTTCTTCCCTCAAACGCCCCAAGCTCACTTACAGTAATACCATCTGGAGTAAGTACAGATTGGTACTTTACGCAGTGCACCCGCTTGTGACCCGAATAGTAATCTTCTTGTTCAACTGAAGGGCGGCAGATGGGTCTAACTGTTCCATCAATGAAGCCCCAACAATTAGGCACCCTGGCACCTTTAGCAACGATAACCTAAAAATTAAACATTTTAAACTGAAATAAATTTTGTGTCATTATTTACTTTACATCTGCATATTGTTGAAGTCTATTATGATTTAACCAGTGGAGACTATCGAGGTCCTCCAGAAGATGTCTAAATTCATTATATATATGTGTATTTACAAAATTAATTATTTCAGAAAGGGCTGAAGAAGATCTTTGAAAAACATGTTCTAGATCACAAAGACGATTTGGATAAGCTAAACGTCTCAGCAAAATGCATAACCCCTCAATACCTAAAAAAGTTAAGTTATCATTAACAAAACAAATCATAAATACCTACATCAAATCATTTACCAATTACTTGATATCCAGATTGTGTAGTAATCAGTTCTGGTATACGTAAGGCTTGGCACAGCCTGGGTATGTGCTCTTTATCAAATCTAAAATTAAGTTTCACATCTCTATCGTCTATATCTTCTAAATTAAAGACTGGTCGCAGAAAAATGTCTCTTGCGTTTCCCTCTTGGGGATTTGCAATATCAAATATATTGTGTAATATTATGCCCCTAATTACATTGTGATCGATTCCATCAGGATTTCTACGTCGGATAACGTTTTGTAGAATATTTTCCATTACTGTTCCAATATAAACAATTAAAAACCAATCAAAAGCAACAAAAATCGACAGCTTGATTAAAAAAGAGACCAAAACGAAGCACTGAAACTTCCTGTCAGAAGTGAGGTTAAATTTCTTGACGTTGGTGCGCACGTTAAAAACGTACGTTATACAAAGGCTTTAAAATCTCTTTTTCTTTGACAGTCCTTTATTTACGGAACGTCACAATACGCATGCTCACAATAACGGAAACATTAATAAAGTCACGTAAAATAAGAGGCTTAAAAACTCCCTAATACCTTTTGATATTCTCTTATTAATAACGTTTTCATTTCATTAGTTGGTCAAGTCTGTATGGGTTGATTTGTCGCCATGGTTACAGTTATATTTTGTTTGTTTTTATTTGTTACCTTTTTCATATTACATAAATGTTTACATTTTTAATGTCACAACGGCTACATAAAAATGGACCTTGGATTGTCTGAAAATACATTTTAGTTGGATTTCAGTATTTAATTATTATTGTTTGGAGTTTTCTGTCTGTTTGTATTAATAAATAGCCCTATAGTTTCATCATTTATTATTTCATCTGTTGACAGTTATTGACAGATCTGTATTTGTAATATTACCATACAAGAAATAAATATAACTGTACAACTTTAGTTATGACTTATTTACCAGCCTACTTTTGCATAAGTAAACAAAGGATTAATATCCTGAAACCGATAAATACCATTACGCCATCTTTTTTTTTCTTTTTGAGAAGTTGTGCAAGAGCCAACAAAAGTCCAACAAGCAATTTCTGATGCCCCTAGGGACCCTCTTTCGATATGCCATCTTAATAATTATTTACCTTGCTGGAATGGGTTACTTGACGATTTTGACGTGTTTTGAAGACGTGGATCCCTTACTATCTGTCTGATCGGCACCGGATGTTATGGTGAAGCGAGTTCTCCAAAGCGGCAACAGTTGTTCAATACATCTCACTAGTGGTGCTGGTACCGCAAGACATCCGAGCAAGTGTAACAATAGCTCATGGGATGTTGAATCAAATGCTTTGCGATAATCAATCCAGGCCATTGATAGATTTCACTTGTATTGTACAGAATCCTGTATAATATAGCGGTCTATCAGCGGTTTTCCTTTCAACCTGCCAGGCCCTTCTTGGTACTACGCTGTTCGTTTATCTGATGGTAGACCGGATCAACAGACCTCAACCTCCTGGTATAGAAGATACGAGTAAATAACTTGTAGCAGGAGTTGAGGCAGGTAATCGGTCTATAATTTTTTGGGTCAGACAGATCCCCTTTTAGGGGATTAGCATAGTTCGCCCCTCGACAAACCAGTCCAGAATTTGCTGCCCCTCGTTCAACCATGAGTTAAAAACTCGGGCCAGATGGTACTGGGTGGAACGAAATTTCTTCCATCACCAGTTGTTTATGCCCTCTGGCAGTACTTGTTGAACCTCTTCCGTACTGATTGCCAGGCACACTTCGTCTGGCTCTTCTAAGACTCTACGACATAGAACCTCGAAGTGTACTATAGCTGAAGTGTCATTATCGAATGGACTCGTAGTTTCATAAATTCCTTTCCAGAAGGCTTCGACATTATCAACAGTCGGCGGATTTTCGACAACACGCTGTGGCTCTTGGAACAGGCGGGACGGGTTTGTTTGGAACAATTTGTTTTGTTCCAAACTCCGCATTCGCCTGACCAAAGCCTTCTTTATTGTCATGAGTGCTCGAATCCTATCTAGACAATGCTGCTTGGTGGTCTGCAGCACTGTCCGATTTTGAGAGTGATGTTGGCGGCTCAGTCCTGCTGCCACACGCCGAACTTTGGGTGTATACGCCCTGCCTGCAATTATGCATTCCACCACACTCTGGATCGAGAAGCGTGTTTTCTCGCCGATCGAATTTTTGCCTCAATTTTATTTACACGCCGCTTAGTCCTCTCGACTGTCTACCGCGTATGCCATGCGCGGTAGTGGGACGAGTTTCTTAGCGGCGGCGTAAACGGCACTGTTAATAGACAAGGCTAAGAATTCTAAAAATTAGGTTCTAACGGCAAATCGTGTAACAATTGAATAACAGGTGAATCCTTAGGTTTTTGGGGTCGCTGAACACGCCTAGGGGTGTTAACAGTCCAAATTTTTTGTCCTCATGCCTCAAATTCAAGATGGCGGAAATTTGGCCGCCATCTTGATATTTCTTGGACGATTTTGACAAGATCGGTGTCGATATATATGTTTTTGGGTATGCTGAACACGCCTATGCATGTTATAACCTCAAATTCCCATTCCTTGTGTGTTAAATTCAAGATGGCGGCTCGTTATAATTTTAAAATAATTAAAAACAAGCGCATACATATCAAATGCTTTAAAAGATATTTGTTTTAATATGTTTACGAGTAAGCTAAAAATTTGTGTGGTTGTTAACAATCAAAATTTTTGGGTATTAATATTAAAATCCAAGATGGCGAACTAATTTAAAAATTAGTATACCCTGTTGATTTTGACTAGATTGGTATGGTTATACAGTAAATTCACTTTTCAACCAAAGCACTTTGTGAGTGAAGAGGAGAGAATAAAGCGAGAGCGCTAACGCTAACATTCTGAGATCGACATGCAGTCACGCATGTGTAGTGCTTTCGCTTTACTGCTATCTCCTATTCACTCACAAACTGCTTTGGTTCAAAAGTGAATTTACTGTATATGTTTTTGGGTATAAGTATGTCAATCATATGGGAACTAAAACTTTTAATTCCTAAGCTCTCTGTCCACATTGATAATGGCTGCCAGGTCTCTACATGCAAACGTCTCAAGTAGAACTCGATAATAAAGTAAAAAGTTCTATTTATCATGTACGAATAAAGATGATTTAAGTAATTATGTTACAAAAATTAAGTTATAAAAATTTCCGACACGACGTGAATATCCATGAAAATAGTACTAGCGAATAAACTTTTTCTCGCTGTATTACTTCTTCCTTCCTTTCTTTTTGGCGGTATTGCGTATTACAAAATTTACTTTGCGCGCGCTCTGTACCTTCTTCCTTCCTTATTCTTAAGTTGCTTAAATATAGAGCTTGTATTGAGTTGTAAACTTTAAGTACCTATTTTGTTTTCAAACTCAGTTTTGGTAATTATGTCGTATTTTATGTTGGTATTAATGTTGGTATTAGCTGTGATAAACTTGTAAATATTGTGGTTGTGATTGTTCAAAGTTTGTGATAATTAAGGTTTTGGATTTGGTAAATATAAAATCATTTGATCACGCTTAAAAGGAAATAGTTTAATTCTGTATTTAGTCAAAGTCTATTATGTTAATACAATATACTTTGTCGTGCTTACTAAGATTGGTGTGTAAATTAAAAAATGTAGAAAATTTATTGGAAATAAGCATGATTTTCAATAAATTTCCTACATTATAGGTAGGTACTAAAGTTTAAAACTCAACACAAGCTCTATATTTAAGCAACTTAAGAATAAGGAAGGAAGAAGATACAGAGCGCGCGCAAAGAAAACTTTGTAATACGCAATACCGCCAAAAAGAAAGTAAGGGAGAAGTAATAAAGCGAGAAAAAGTTTATTCGCTAGTATTATTTTCGTTTATATTCACGTCATGTCGGGAATTTTTATAACTTAATTTTTGTAACTTAATTACTTAAATCATCTTTATTTGTACATGATAAATAGAACTTTTAACTTTATTACCGAGTTCTACTTGAGACGTTTGCATGTAAATACCCGGTAGCCATTTTGGATGTGGAGAGAGGGTTTAGGAATTTAAAGTTTTAGTTCCCATATGATTGACTTACTTACCCAAAAACATATAAGACCATACCAATCTAGTCAAAATCAACAGGGTATACTAATTTTTAAATTAGTTCGCCATCTTGGATTTGAATATTAATACCCAAATATTTTGATTGTTAACAACCACACATATTTTTAGCTTACTCGGAAACATATTAAAACAAACATCTTCTAAAGCATTTCATATGTATGCGCTTGTTTTTAGTTACATATTTTAAAATTATAACGAGCCGCCGTCTTGGACTTAACACAGAAGGAATGGGAATTTGAGGTTATAACATGCATAGGCGTGTTCAGCATACCCAAAAACATATATATCGACACCGATCTTGTCAAAATCGTCCAAGAAATATTTATCTTGTAATTAAGGGCCAAAAATTTGGCCGCCATCTTGAATTTGAGGCATAAGGACTAAAATTTGGACTGTTAACACCCCTAGGCGTATTCAGCGACCCCAAAAACCTGAGGATTCACCTGTTAATCAATTGTTACACGATTTGCCGTTAGAAGTGATTTCTAGGCCTCTTATGAGATTTTATGCCTAGTCTATAATCTGCCATATATTGGCATCTTCTGGAAGTTCTTCACTGATCTCGTTGAGTCCATTCTTGCCAGGTCTTGTGGATTTGGGTTAACCCTGGTGTTAAGGTTAACCCTCGTCCTTAAAGCGATTATTATTATTATTATAAATTAGACAAAAAAATAAAATATCTCAAAAACTACTACACATTTGACTTTTTCGAATAAAATGTAGTTTGTTGGGAAAATACTCCTTTTAAATTTAAATTATAATTAAATACAATAATTTCAAATAGTGGTATCTAGTTTAGTTAGTGTATATATCATTAGGACAGTAATTGTGGTTTATTTACGTAACCAAATGGAAATATTCAGGAATTACTTATGTACGCTTTTCTGTTGAGATATTTAATTATTTATAACGGTAGGATAAGAAATTAGGTAGACTTTAGGCAATATGTGGAGAACCGTTCTAGTGTACGGACGTAAAATATATGGAGCTAAAAGTACTTAGTGTTTTACTTAACCCAAAGAGACCATCCCATCCTTTATACCTTTACACTTCAGAAGTGAGGATATACCATAAGCATCAAATGATTAGTGACAGTGATGAAAATGAAATTCTAAGTGAAGTTGAGACGGGAAATTATAAAAGAAATTCAGTGAGAGTAGTGCTGCAAATAAATAATCGTGAAAGCCCTGATATTAATTACGAAAAACGTAAATCTTAAAATTTACAAAAAAATAGAAAACTAGATGAAGGTTGTTTTATATGCAAGAAGCCAGGACACACCACCAAGAGATGTAAGCCACGTGACAGGACCAGCAGCAATCCTTCCCATCTACCCCTAACTCGAGGTCCATTTAAGAACCGCTCCAACTGTAAAAATCTGGCCATTCAAAAGAGGAATGCTGGGCACTTGTAAGCGGCCTCCGTGAAGTTTCTCCAAAGGCAAGTAGTTAAAACAGTATTACTCTTACAGCATATCTCTCGATACCAGTAGTCAAATAAACGTTGGACATATTAGTATAGCCAAAAAAAAAAAAATATTGAATTTAAAACTGGAAAGAAATAATATGTTTGTTAACCATTTTGGTAATAAATGACTTTATTTAGGTTTTATACATTTATATTGATGTTTCATTCCTAAGCATTAAATATGTAACAATGCACAATTATAAAATCTATTAGACTTTTTAAATACATGATAAAAATTGGATTAGAAATTACAAAATCAAAAGTTTTGGTAATAAACTGATATCCCGTATCATCGTTGGAAATAATGTTTGATGAAAGTAATAAAACGTTGATTTACTTTGTCGACGTAGATATGGGTGTAGTAGACATATTTATAGGCCAACCAATAATAAACAATGATAAGTTGTCTCTACTTATTAGTGGGCAACGAGTAAGAAGAAACTACGAAGAGTAGTGTTTCATCACTACAAAAACCAAATAATTGTAATAATAATATTATTAATAATAATGATTATTTAAGGCGGGGCTCACCCACAGGCTGCTTTAGCACAATCTTGAAAATTTTACAATTTTGGTAAAGTAGGATACATTTTACATTTTAATACTAATTATAAACAATAGTATATTATGTTACAAGGAGTAGAAGGCGACTATTATTGTTGAGCTCAGAAGTTTGCTCAGCCGAGGCGCAAGCCGAGGCAGCAAACTGGGCGAAACACATAATGAGCCCTCTACTTCGAGTGACATATACTATTTTTTCTTCAAGCGTTAAAATCAAAAATATCAAAACTTTAATTTTGAAAAATGACATCAGGTCAAATGCGTTCAAGGTTAGTAAAAATATATATATGTAATACTAACCATTTTATTTATCAATGAAACATGTCATAAGTGAATTTGCAATTTCAAGTATTTCAGGTGGTACTGTTAACGAACGCATCAGGAGACGTATAAGTAGATTTAAGTAAAAAGATCCTTTTAGTCATAAGTATACAAGCATAAGGCTTGAATGGTGCGTATGGAACATCTGTTCCATATGCACCATTTTTTTATCAAAAATATCACAATTTTCACTTCAGTTCCTAAACACCATTCCATTTTTTTTACCTGATATGCATGATTCCGTGCATATCAGGATTTTTTATAAATCACAAGTCGATTTTCAGTACAGTTTCCAAAATTCCATTTATCCTTTTAGGCCATTATCCTCTCTTGAACGAACGCATTCAGACACGATGCAGCATGCAGAGACGACCACGGATATGCATTATCCTCTGCCAGTGCCGAATCCTCTATGGACGGACTGGGGTTTTAATTATGATGATTACAGCGCAGGTAATCATCTTCATAAGCCGGTCTAACGGATCACGAGTGAAGAATCCACATAGGCGCGAGAGTGAATCTACCGTAGATCAATTGGCTCTTGATCAGATCTCACCATAGACTGATCCACCTTCGTGGTTGCGTTGGTCTACGGAAGATTAGGTTCACTCAACCCTCGCGTTCTAGAATTCCTCGTGAGTCCGTGACCTTAGCTTCATATGGGAGGTTGAGCAGGCCTCGCCTTCCCATTGGTCATCGTCTCTGCCGGGATCGTGTCTGCTAGCACCATTTTAAATTTTAGGAACTGACTTGAAAAGTGAAATATTTGAAAATTGCGATGCCAGGTGGCGGTGTGAAAGGGTGCCGGGGCACTTTCGTATATATACCAAGTGACCGCCTCGTGAAATCACATTCGAAGAGAATTCCTTTTCTGAAAGATCCACGGACGTCTAACGGTGTATATTATTTTGGAGTATTACAATAAATTTCTAGTATCGATTTCAAGCATTAAATAAAACCCACTCACTAAATTGCCAATTCATGACCATGTAATACAATTCTCTTTCGGCAATCGATCACTCTTCTTTAAGCGCGGCCGTCGCGGTCGCTGACCCTTGTGGGGTTATCGTGGCTATGGTGGTAGACCTTGTTTGGTGAAGCTCTTATGTAGATTGATTATTATACAATATATCTTTATATATCTATTTTGTCTTTTATTGCATTCTAGTTGTAATTAAGCATTTGTGTTGACCCCCTAGCTTACGACCCTCGCATTGTGCGACGGAGACCCTTCGGCTGAAGCCAAAGAGGAGTGAACGAATCCTGTCTGGGCAGGAGTCCTAAGTGAATGGTGTATTGTGCATAGTGTCTCTATAGTGTTGTATCATTAGTTCAGGATGTTGCACAAAGAAGCTCTCTCTCTACCGCTGAGTATTTACGTTCTTGTTTAGACAAGGTGCGAGACAAATAACAAATCACATGTTCTTCGCCGTCAAATCTTTGAGTCAAAACCGAACCTAACGCGTATGCAGAAGCGTCAGTCTGCAATACAAATGGATACTCAAAATTTTGACACGTGAGGATAGGCGCGGACACCAAAGCATCCTTTATGTTTCGGAAGGAATCTTCGCAACTGTCATCCCAATTAAACTTAGAACCTTTTTTAAGCAAATTTGTCAACGGTACTACTAGATCAGAAAAGGTAGGTATAAACCGTCGGTACCAAGAGACCATACCTATCAAACGTCTGACTTCAGTGACGGTCCTTGGCGCTGCCATATTAGTGATACAAGCGACTTTATCCGGGTCGACATGGAGTCCATTACGATTTACTACATAACCGAGGTACTTTAGTTCAGGCCTACAGATAAAACATTTCTCGCGATTAAGCGTCAGCCCCGCCTCATATAGGCGTCTCAAAACTTGGGTCAAAATTTCTACATGTTTGTCGAAATCGGGAGCAACCACTACTATGTCATCCAAGTAACAAAACACATATGGTTCAAGTTCCGGACCGAGAATTGTATCTATCAGCCGTTGGAAAGTTGCTGGGGAGTTATGAAATCCAAAAGGGAGCCGGGTAAATTGGTACAAACCCCTACCGGGAATGGTAAAAGCAGTGTACTGCTTACTGTCTTCTTCTAACGCGACCTGCCAAAATGCGCTCTCAATATCTAAACTCGTTAAGTATTTCGCCGAGCTCAACTTCGATAAGATCGAATTTATATAAGGCTATGGGTACGCATCCCGTTCCGTGACCGCGTTTAATTTGCGAAAATCTACGCAAAACCGTTGAGTACCATCCTTCTTGGGCACTAATAGTACGGGCGATGACCTTGCCGATTTGCTACGTTCCACCACACCTTGTTTCAGCATCTTGTCTAGCTCATCATCAATGATCTTTTGTTTAAAAGGCGAGGGTAATACCGCTGTTTAATCGGTGGGCTAGACGTGACTATTTTATGTTTTATCAAGGTAGTACATCCTTTTTTATCTCTTATCTTCCCGAAATATTCATCCACGACCGTATCTAACCGAGACTGTTGGTCACTATTTAAATTGAATTCGATGGAATTGACCACAGGTACAGGTAAGTCTTGCGAAGAAAAATGCCATTCGCCACGTCTCATGTCTGGTACTATCCCCATATGTACCAAAAAATCTACGCCTAAAATTAAACTGTGCCTCAATTTCGGCACTACATAAATATTCATTACTTTTACTAGTTCGCGCACTCTAATTGGAACCGTAATAACTCCTATACATTCGCAAGTGTCACTAGTTGCCACCGTGCACGTCACCCGTTTATCAATTTCTAATTTAATACCTAAAGACTGTAAGATTTTCCAACCCGATTCTCCTAAAAATGTCCAACAAACCAAAAAAATCTTGCCCCAAAATATTAACCTTTAAATAAGGACATTCACCGTCACCCACATGAGCCAAAATATAATCGAGAACCGGAGAAACCTTTTCCTCCCTTAAAGCGGCCTGTTTACTACTAATAGAGAACAACGAACGGCCTACCGTTGCCTCCTTTGGCCGTTTCCCGGGTTACAATCAGGACACGTATTTTTCGTTACATTCGGTCTATTGCATCTAAAACACCTGATATTTAGCTTAACTTGACAATCCCGTGCAGTATGATTGGGTTTGCCACAACGGAAACAATTTTTAGATCTAGGAATCTGAGCTATTACCTCGCGTACTAATGGTTTACTCGAATGGATAGACTTATTTTTAGAAGTAGGTTGGTAGTCTAGATCGGGTTCACACGTAAGGTTGCCTGGAACTGGAGGTACAAACTCGTTTATGCATTCCTTTGTCCTCTCTATCCTCTTACAAAATTCAACTAATTCGAAGGGGGTTTTAATGTAATCAACACCCGTAAATAATCGTTCTTGATAAAACGGAGCTATATTTTTACGCAAAACTTCCATTCGCTTAAGGTCAGGTACAGGATAAGGTAGCCTATCAAATAAACTAGACATCGTGGCAATATAAATCCCTATCGGTTCGTCACCTTGAGTACGCTTTTCAATTTGGCGCCAGAGTTTATCCGCGGAGGGTGCAAATTGATCTCGCATTAACGCAATTAATTCGTCCCAACTTGACGCATTTTTACCTACAAAATGATACCATTTCAATGCATCTCCATCAAACAAGTCCAAGGCATAATTGAACAGTTGTTGTTTATTTACATGGCGACTCCTACAGCAATCATCAACCCGTTGTAAAAAAGCATTAAAACTGAGCAACCCTTGATCACCAGAAAATTTTAGATTCCATTTGTATACCGGGATACTCGAAAAATTACTCGCGCACGCCACTGGTGTCGAGTCAATATTTAATTTTCCTACATCTAACTCCCTAACAGGTGAATTACTACTCTCGCCCGTTACTTTATCATCGAATGTTTCTAACCTACTCGTGCTTGCCAAAGCGTCTTTGTCTTTAGCGTCAGGCTCAAACGTTTTTAATTTACTAGTATAATCTGAAACAAATTCCATCAAAGAAGTAAGTGTTTTACAACGCCGCGTGGATAGCAACTCGTCGCTAGTTGAGATGCGGTCTATTCGATTAAAAACATGTGCGAATTTCGTTTCTATTTTTTTGCTCTGTTTAGGAACACCTGTAAAACTATTAATGGATTCTTTAATTTCTAATAATTTTTTATCGCATTCATCGAGTTCAGTTTTCGGATCTAATTGTATTGAACTGTGAATTACATTACCTGATTTTTCTAAAAGCAAAACGCCACGTAAACATTTTCTCAAAGAGTCAACGCTGCCTTGTTCTGAAATAATGCGTACGCGTAGTTCGTATTCTAATTCGTCTTTTGTTAAACGATCAATGTCGAGTCTAAATTGACCAGCCATATTAATAGGATTTAGTCAAACCAACAAAAAAAAGAAATATACAAAATTTCTAACCAGCCTTGTTATATGTTCTCACTTGCAAATATGTATACAGGGTGTCAAAGTTTAGTTTTATAAAAAAAAATTGAATCGAATAGGGCCCCACGTTGGGCGCCAAAAATTATGATACGTACCTCTTACGAGTGTTGTACCATAAGCAACTGTCAGTTGTACAGTTGGTGTTTGCCGGCCGACTGCAGTGAAGATGGTCGGGGTTCTTGATAGATGGAAAAAAATATGTTTGGGCGCCAAGTAAATTTACTAACCTCAAACACCAGTCTTGGTTCAGTAACCCCCAACTTACTAAAAGAGTTACTAGACTTGACACGAAATGATACTAACTGGTTACCCTCATAAAAATCTTTAATATAAAATTACTGTATGGACACACAAACGTTTGACAACCCTGGTATATATATATATATATATATATATATATATATATATATATATATATATATATATATATATATATATATATATATATATATATATATATATATATATATATATATATATATATATATATATATATATATATATATATATATATATATATATATATATATATATATATATATATATATATATATATATATATATATATATATATATATATATATATATATATATATATATATATATATATATATATAAAAATATATTAACATACACGATCAACAAGTGAGAGCATAAAATACTTATCAACTAACAAACAGTCAAGTGACGGAATGTACTTTTTACACACAACAATTAAATATTTATAGACACCTATAATAATATCGATTCGGTAAGATTATGATATATGTAACAGCTGATTTACACAATGGTTCAATACCTATATAGTGAAATAAAACATAAAAAAAAATAATAAGCGGGAATTACGTCGAGTTTCTCGCTGTTTTTACTTACAACTATAGTTTTATACGACGTGGCTTACGTAAGCGACCGTTAAAACGTAGATATCACATTCATAATTTCAATTTAACCAATAAACCAGATTAATTTCCGCTGTATAATGCAAATTGTATTTATATGACCAGGTGAAAGTTTTTACCTATCGATAGGGTAATCTAATAAATATTGTTTAAACTAAATCCTCATTAATGACGTTATATATGAAAAATAATATATAGCACGTATGCTTCAGTACACATAAAATCAATATTATATAATAAAATTTACACCAAGACACAATCAAATTTGTAACTTGCGTGCTCCTACTGATGTTCCTCTGTCTGAACGTCTCAAATTCGGCAGTTCCCTACAACAGCTTACAACCGAACCAAAACCTCGTGACATTCCTAGAATCGTCTCGACGGTACAGCAACACCCATGGACAGCAACAACGCAAGATATGAATTTGAATTTCTCAACGGCTCCAAGATACGTTGTTACCAGGTATCCATAAAATGATCCGGTACAAAAATAAACCCACACTCCAGTACCAAAAATCTAGTACAAACAGCTGATACCAAGATATTCTTGTATCCTATATTGAAACCGAGACTGAAACCCTCTTTCTGGAGGGTCTCCAAGTTCCTACGATGTTATGAACTTCTGTATTCACGTGCTCAACGAACCATGCAAATGGCGTCTGAGGAAAATAGCAAATATCCTTCGAAGAAGAAATCGACTCCTTAATACACAATATGCAACTCTGTGCCTCTCTGAACAACCAAGGAGATCGATGGAATCACTTTTCAGATAAAATCCCCCGCGATGGGTTTGATAAATCCAAATACCAAATATGTATCTGAAGAGTGCACTATGCCCTTATCACCCTTTCTCACGTGAACTACTAACTCGAATACTCTAGAATCCGCGCAACTCCGTTAGATCGAAACTAAATCGATATCGGACCCAGTCAGTCAGGCAACCACCCATACATTGACATGTAAGGTCGGTTGAATAACAGTGACCTCCATAAATTACGATGACCAACAAAATTCGTAATTTGACCCGTTACAATAGTTATAAAAAACATAGAAACACAAAGAATTTTACCTTTTAACTTGATATCTTTCCATTATATTGACAACCAGTGTGAAGTACTAATGTTTGTATTTATAGTTTATACATTTTACATATTTTAGGAAAAAAAATTTTAAGTTTAGTGTTGCGTAATGAGTGCACTGAATAATTTACTTATTTTTGACTTTGCTTATTATTGGCTACTATTTTTTAATTGGAAAGTTATTTAATTCATTTTATATCTTTACATCAGTTATTTACTATATACAATGAGTTTTATATAGATTCTGAGAAAGATTAATATAGTGATCGAAACCGGTCAATTGTAGTAATTTAAACATTTTTTGTCCAATTTTACCCACGGGAATTAGCTAACGTTTATGAATTAATTGGACACAAAGAACTTTAACAATTAACTTTTGCGTAATAACTGAGGGTCAAATACTTACTGAGATACAGGGTGTTAAAGTTATAAAAATAATTCAGTAATGTTGTTATACATATTACTTTCTCACCAAATTAAAATGAAGAAGGTATTTCCGTTATTTTTTCATATATCTAATATGTCAGTATGTTTCACCTATTTCCATAGTACACTTTGTTAAACATTTTTAGCACTTACCCTTTAATTAATCAGGATGTTTGTTTAAAATTATGGGTGCGCAGGATTTTCTAAAATGTAAATATCTCGATAGGGGTGCATATTATGAAGATAAAACAAATATCCCTTTTTTGTTTAAAAATATTGGTTAAACAAAAAATTTGCAATGAGATTATAAATGAATGAAGTACAAATAAGTTGTGACGGTTTCTGTTAAACCAAGATAGCTTACGTAGCGCCCTCTATGCGATACACCAAAAATGATAGCTTATTCAATTTTCTCACGTCAAAAAACCTAATTGTACCGACTTTTCTGTTTATGTGCGAAAAAATAACTGAAATATAACATTACTGAATTATTTTTATAATTTTAACATGCTGTATCTCAGTAAGTATTAATATTTGACCCCTAGTTATTAAGCAAAAAATTAATATTTTTCGCCATAAAATCTACACGTAAAATATTGAACATTACTTATGAATAGCCCTGTATATTGTTGAAATCAGAAGGAAAATCTCTACCGAATAGTACAATAATATACAGGGTGTTACATTTGAAAAAAATGAGGTTATGTTTGTTCCTTGCTAATTAAACAATGAACTTTAGTTTTTCAGCCTCAGCAAAAAACCTCACAACTTGAATATCCAATCTGATCAACTTTTCTGTGGGCATAGTAAGTATCTATGGTTATGATATAAACATTAAAATTGTGTAATCTCACGAATTACACAAACGAAAGGTTATTAGCACTGAAAAAGGAAACAGATTAAGTTTCCGAAACGTCTGCGAAACGTTTAATTGTTCCTTTGACGTAAAGTCACAGACGTAAAGGTTATTTTTTTTAAATCCAGATAGTTTTTAGATTGTCTGGGTAACGGTCAGAAGTGTGGCAGTAAACCCCAAATAAGAACAGAAAGAAAAAACTTCACAACTGTTTTCAATAATTTTTTTTCTATCTTAGCAAATAAATTTTCTACATCGATTTAAAATATGGACACGTTAAGTTGATCATAGCTTATGTAGAATAATTACGAAAAGATCTATTTTACGTATAAATATGATTGTGTGTACAGGGTGTCCCAAAGTTGATGTCTCGGGACTATATCTAAAGAATGAAAAAAGTTATCACAAAACCGTTTACGTGGTTTAATTTGGGGTGCACTAAGGTACTATCGCCGCCGAAAAAAAGTAATCGATTTTTTATCAAGTAGTATGTTTTTTCAAATAATTTTCCTTTGTAAATGGGAGTTTTTACATCAGTTATGTCAATCAAATTATTTTGACAAGAAATCATTGGTGGGGTAGTATTTATTAAAAAAAAAACTAATAAGAAATAAGTTGTTAATATTTTTTAATTATAAGAAAACAATTTAATTAGTATGGTTTTGAGAGAAACAGAAAAAGGCTACGTCATCGCCAAACTTGGAGAAGGGTGGTCTTAACAACGCATAGCAAGTTAAATTAATTGCAGCAAAAGCACGATTCAAGAACTAAACTAAAAGACAGAATACCTTCCGCTATTATCTGTTTTGTGCAAATATTCTTCATCAAACTTATGACCCCTGGGACAACTCGCAGTTAACCATTTGTAGCAGGACTGAGATATCTTTTCGTCGGAAAAGACCACTCGCTCCCAGTAACGATCGTTTTCATTACCTAATAAAAGTATCTGCAAACTGCATTCTTGCCTCCTTATTAACATCTGTTAGTCGGGGCTTCTTAGCACTGGCACGGTTAAATAGACCTTGCTCTCGCAACCGTTTTCTTGCTGTCCTAACAGAAGCTGGGAAGTTGGTTTGTTCTTTGGCTTCAATAGAATTAGAAAATGGGTTTAAATTCACATAGTTAACCAGGGTTTTGTCTAGGTATTCTTTCCAGAACCCACTGCCCTGCTCAGATCATGAGTTTCACCCTTCTCCAAGTTCGGGGATGATGTAGCCTTTTTCTTCTTCACTCAAAACATGATAAGGCATGATTAAGTAATAAAAAATTTATTTTTGCTTAATTCGCGAAAATCATGTTCAACAGATGGCGCTAGTGAATTTTCAAAATGTCGGATATAGTGAGGAAAACATTGCGGCTGTCATAACCTGAAGTGTATTATTTTCGTATAAATAACTATTTATGAGAAAGGTTTTCCGAAATGTCGAAAGTTATAGTAGAATTGAGCGACATTTTTGGTTATGTTGGAACCAAAAGTAGACCCATGAAAGAAGGCGAAGCCGTATTTAAAGTTGGTCATATCATTCTCTGCCAGGTTGAAGATGTCATCAAGCAACAAATATTTGTCCTGTGTTTGCAAACATCCGCATTAAATTCTCTACCTCATGAAATAAAAATATGTATACGAGATGAGCCCAATAAATGGCAATGCGTATGCAGCTGCAAAGCAGGTCAATCTGGGTTTTGTAAGCATATAATCTCCACGCTCATTTACATAAACCGGCAAGATTTGTTAAATTATAAAATAATTCAGTAGCTTTTGTATTTATTATACTTATTATTTAATATTATTCTGAAAATACATATTAGTTATGAGGATTGAGGAATTAGAGGAGCTAAGTTGCACAGATGTAACGTAGGCATGGGGTAAGGCAGAAGAAGCTTAGAAAATGATGTATGAAGTTGAAAGTTGAACCAATTTCTAAGGACTCCTTCACGCTTGGATTCCTTTAATCGCATTCCGGAATCCGATTCCAGAAGCGCGCTGAAACTTTCTATACATTTAAATAAAGTCACGCAGAGATTCCATACAATGCATATATATAGATGCATTCTACGGAATCTCTGTGAGAACAGATCTATTTAAATGTATGGAAAGTTTCAGCGCGTTTCTGGAATCAGATTCCGGAATGCCATTCAAGGAATCCAAGTGTGAAGGAGTCCTAAAGTCTTGCCATCCTGAAAAGAAGTGTGATGACAAAAGCTGTGAAAGCATAGACAAACAAAATTTCAATGTGCTGATTTTTATATTTTCTTTCTGTTCTTATTTGGGATTTCTAATGTTTTTAAGGCATTGTTCACAACACTTTATCACATCAAGGTCAACTTCAGTGAAATACAACAACTTTTTGGTCTTTTTGTCACTACTTAAAATATCAGGTAGCTGAAATAAAATAAGAAAATAAAATAAAGATATAGGTAATTTGATATGCATATAATACTTACTAATGAAAGAATCATCAAGAATAAAATGTTGGCTACATACACACATACAAATTGGATATTGGTATGGCAATTTTTAAAGCCTTTTTCCAATTATTACAAGTATTTGCGTCTTTCGGAAACCAGTGCATGCAGACACTACTTTTGAGCTGTAAATACTGCACTGAGGCACTAAACAGAATCTTTTGCATTTGCTATTAATTTCACAACTTTAATTGATGTTATTAAACAGTTTTAGGCCTTCAAATATGAACCCTTACTATTTGTCGGATAACATTACCACGTAATCGAAAACGTCAAATATTTGTTTTCCTCACTATACTGGTTGCATATTTACATAAGAGATGTCGCACCCTTTGTGATTTTCGCGAATATGATAATGACGTTGACACTAATAAAAAAAATATTGAGATTGATGCGACACTGAATAGAACCATAGTTACAACGGTAAAATCAGTCGATTACTTTTTTTCGGCCGCGATAGTACATTGTACCCTATACATTTTTTTTTTTCGAAATCTGGAAAATGGCGAAACTGACGTCATCAGAACTTTCTCCCCAGGAACATACACTTTTTTTGTGCTACCTGGAAAGTGCTATTTTTTCTGAACATTTTCTATTGAAAAAGTTTTTTCGTATCTCTTATATTTAAAAATATACAGGGCAAAATAGTTTGGAAAATGCCCTCAATTGCATACGAGTTAGCCATGATGTAATCGAGTGGCCTATGGAAAACAATGAACAAAATCTATTTATATGTTTTATCAAATATTTGTAACAGTATATTTTAATAAAAAAAATATTTTAAAACAGTAACAAAATTCTAAATCGTTTTTTTTTTGGCGTTAGGATAATTTTTTCAAACAAATAATACTTTAAGATCGATCTTGACAAAAACGAAACCATTAAATCCTGAACAAAATTCCAAAAACTGTATTTACAGTATTCCGTGTGAGTGTAATAAACATTATGTGGGTGAATCAGCTAGACCACTTAATGTAAGTTTGGGTGAACACAAAAGTTATATTAGAAAAGGTGAAATAGAAAAATCTAAAATTTGTGAACGTGCTTGGGATAACGATCACAGGATAAAATGGGATTCAGCAAAAATTTTAACCAAAGAAGCAGACAGCAAAAAGAGAAAAATCAAAGAATCTGCAATAATTTTACTTAATGAAGTTAAATGCGTATCAAATTGTTCGGTAGAATTTTGTTCAACTTGGTTACCAATGTTGAGAGAAGAACTCAATAAAATTAATATTATTTAAGGTTAAGTGGTAGAACAGTAATTGTGGTTGTAAATAAAGACGTTTATTATTATTATTATTTGGTATATTTTTCAACATTTCTATGGTAAGTAGCTATCAATGGAAATGATCTAAACAATTTTCTTTTATGCCGTGTTATTCTACACGTTACATAAAAAATCGAAAGGGAAGGAAACAGATATAGTTTCTGAAACGACAGCGCAGTGTTTTTGTATTATTTTAATTCCTATTAATTGTCAAAAAACACCCTCTAACTGTTCCTTTGACACTGCGTCAAAGGCGTAGAGGTTATTTTATTAGATACTTACTTAATATAAATTGGATAGAAATTTCAAGACATCTGGTAATAAATCCCAAAAAGAAAAGGAAGAGAATAAAAATAGATTAAAATCATGTCAACTTTTTCATTCGTTGTAAACATTTCGGAGCTATTTAAATTAATTCATACCCGTAAACTATTTGACACAAACAATATATTCACTAAACAAACATGTCAACAGCCCTAGTTCATTGTTTTACATAGGCCACTCGATTACATCATGGCTAACTCGTATGCAATTGAGGGTATTTTCCAAACTATTTTACCCTGTATATTTTTAAATAAAGATACGAAAAAACTTTTTAATTAGAAAATGTTCAGAAAAATTAGCACTTTCCAGGTAGCACAAAAAAAGTGTATGTTCCTGGGAAAAAAGTTCTGATGACGTCAGTTTCGCCATTTTCCAGATTTCGAAAAAAAAAAAATTATAGCGTAAAATGTACCTTAGTGCACCCCCCAAATTAAACCACGTAAACGGTTTTGTGTTAACTTTTTTCGTTCTCTAGATATAGTCCCGAGACATCAACTTTGGGACACCCTGTACAGGGTCCTGCAACAGTGCGTCGGGCTTCCATAGCTCCTATATCATACAAGTTAGGAAATTCATTCGAGTACAGTTCCTAACTAAATGTGAAGGAGCACCGCAGGAAAATATTTTCGAACGTCCAGGGTGTCACAAAAAATTGTGACGCCTGTCAGGCAAGTTTTTTTAAATGAAACACCCTAAATATTTTACCATATTTCAGACGGCCTTAATGTTCCCCATTCACACCTAAAATATGAGAAAATTTTAATGCTTCACTTGGAAGTAAAAAATTAAAAATGAAATATAAAGCAATTTACATCGCTAAAGAAAAACGCTCTCCATTTTTCCGAACGGAGATTTGAAAATAAAACAAGGGTCAAAACTTTTTGATAAAGGTTGTAGGATACCGTATCTAAAATTGTTTGTGTTCCATCATGTACAGGGCACTCGAAAACAAAATTCAAATTCCGGGTATTTTAAATAGATTTATCTCAGTTTTTTTCAAATGGGACACTCTGTATATTTTTACGTAGGAATATGCAAAATTTGAATGAAAACATTTTTTGTATAGGTGTTACTATTAGAATTTCTATCCGTTTTTGAGATAATTGGCAAATATTAAACATGGGCTGATAGAACGACTTTCATTTAAAGAAAATTTTAATAAAACAACAGTACATTATAAACTACAACTACATTAAATGTTCAAAGTGTCTTCCGTTTTGCTGTAAACATAAATTTATTCGTTCTCGAAAAGACCTTTCCACTTCCGTTAATATTCGAGGTGAAATATTTTCAACCGCATGTATTATTCTATCCCGCATATTTATCTCGGTTGTCGGCGGCGGCTCGTTGTATACGATATTTTTTTGGTAGACAAATAATACAGTCATCTACATATCTTTTATAAAATTTTGGTGTATAATAAGATGACTGTATTATTTGTCTCCCAAAAAATAAAATAGAATACACAGTTGAAAGTTTTAATAATTTCCATCCACGTTTGCAGTTTACCAGCGAAATAGAACAAGAAAACAGCATAAATTTCTTAGATATAACTATTAAATACAATGAATTCGGAATTATTAATACAAACTGGTACACGAAAGAAATATGGTCTCAGAGATACTTAAATTATAATTCACATACACCAATCAATTACAAAAAAAGCGTTGTTAACAGTCTTACAGATCGAGCCATTCAACTTTCACACCCAAAATATAGACCAAATAATTTTAAAAAAATTAAAACAGTTCTTGAAGCAAACTCTTATCCAAAATACTTTTATGAACCTATATTAAAGAAAAGAATACACACATTAAGTAAAACAACGAACCAATCAAATCAAAACAATAACAAATATATATCCATGCCATATATACCTAAAGTACCTATCTGAAAATATTTCAAACGTATTAAAGAAACACAACATGACAGTAGCACATAAACCATATAATACTACAAAAAGATTTTTCACAAAACTTAAACCTGAACTACAACCAAAAGACGAAACTAATACAATATACAAAATAGACTGCAACGACTGCAACAGCACTTATATCGGCCAATCAAAACAATACCTCCACAAAAGAATATACACCCACAAATATAATATAAAAACACTCAACCAAAATTCAACAGCACTAACAAAACACGCTCTAGAACAAAACCATAACTTTAACTTTAACAATATACAAATTTTAAATAAAGAACCAAACTACCACCGACGAACTATACATGAAATGTTACAAATTAAAAGACATAACAACGCAATAAACAACCGCACTGACAGAAAATTTAAACGAAACTTATTTTAATTTATTAAAGTAAACTAAAAAGGGGTAATATGTAATTGAAAAATAAAAATTGTAATAAAAATTTTTACATCTTTCCTTCAACAAAACAAATTAATTATAAATAGCCCATACATTAAATTTATGTCACTCACTCTAGTACCAAATAAGCTCATAAATTACACCTTATCAAGAATAACATAAACAACCAAAAACGCCAAGCACAAAATATTTTAGCATTTACATTACTTTAAGATCTCAACCACAACAGACAAAAATGTATATAGTATTAATTATTATGTAATTTTGACCACTCCTAAATTGTAAGTACTGTGAATTCATTATAATAATAATAATAATAATAATAATAATAATAATAGCAGCATCGGGCAACCGAGAAAAAAAACAAAAAAAAAAAAAAAAATAATAATAATAATAATGTCTTTATATGGGGTGCGAAATGCGGACCGGCAACCTCCTCGCGGTGCACCCTGGACAGGGAGGGGCAACCCTCTCTGACAAATGTCGGACGTGGGATTTCAGGGCTAACCACCCTGTAATCCCAAAACTCTCTGGTTCAAGACCAGAACAGAGGACAGGCCCCTCACAATCGACCCCAGTCGGATGGGGGTCAGAGACAGGTGGGAGGGGCCTTACCGGACGGTCTCATTAATGACGAACTCGCTACGGAACATGGACGCTTTAGGTGGACGGAGGGATTAAGGGATGACCTGCTTAACTGCTATGAGAGCAGCGAACCTGGGCGCAGGGGATACATGGCGCGATTACACCGGTTGTGGTGCGATATGCACCCGGAGTATCGCGCCTTCTCTCAGCAACATCTGAGAGACCAAGTATCCTTTTTGCGCCGAACAGGTTACGTAAGGGCACCTCGTCGGCGTGAGGAAGTACCAGCCGCACTTCCACCGCGGCAAATTCCAGCTGACGAGGAACTTCCGCTTGAGTACACCGACGTCACTTTAAGGACGAGGGTTAACCTTAACACCAGGGTTAACCCAAAGCCACAAGACCTGGCACGAATGGATTCGCTGATTAGTGAGGAGCTTCCAGAAGATGCCAACATCTGGCAGATCAACAGCGCGGTGTACGCTGCCGCCAAGCAACTCGTCCCACAACAGCGCCTGGCAAGCGCAGTTGATAGGGTCGAGAAAGCTAAGCGGCGCGTACAGAAGATCGAAGCCAAAATTCGATCGGCAAGGCAACACGCTTCTCGAATCCAGAGTGTGGTGGATTATATAGTCGCAGGTAGACTATTTACACCGAAGGTCCGGCGAGTGGCAGCCGGACTGAGACGCCAACACCACACTCTAAATCGCACAGTGCTGCAGACCATCAAGCAGCACTGTTGATAATGTCGAAGCCTTCTGGAAAGGAATCTACGAAGTCGCGAGTCCATTCGATAATGACACTCCAGCTATAGCACACTTCGAGGCTCTCTGTCGTAGAGTCTTAGAAGATCCAGACGAAGTGTGCCCGGCAATCAGTACGAAAGAGGTTCAACAAGCACTTGTTGGAACCAAGAACTTCGCTGCCCCGGGTCCAGATGGTATAAACAACTGGTGGTGGAAGAAGTTTCCTTCCACCCACCGCCATCTGGCCCGAGTTTTCAACTCATGGTTGAACGAGGGGCAGCAAATTCCGGACTGGTTTATAGAGGGGCGAACTGTGCTAATCCCCAAAAAGGGGGATCTGTCTGACCCAAAAAATTATAGGCCGATTACCTGCCTCAACTCCTGCTACAAGTTATTTACTCGTATCTTGTATACCAGGATGTTGAGGTCTGTTGATCCGGTCTACCAACAGATAAACGAACAGCGTGGTGCCAAGAAGGGCCTGGCAGGTTGCAAGGAAAACCTGCTGATAGACCGCTGTATTACACAGGATTCTGTGCAGTACAAGCGGAATCTGTCAATGGCCTGGATTGATTATCGCAAGGCATTTGATACAACATCCCACGAGCTTTTGTTACACTTGCTCGGATGTCTTGCGGTACCAGCACCACTATACTCGGGCCAAAAAGAGTAGTCAGTAGAGCAAAAAACTTACCGGCAATTCTTCAAAGGATTTAGCTGTTATGGAATACAGAAGCGGCAGCTCGTTTTACCATATAATCCCATATAATTCAGAGAAATATATCCAGTTTTCTCCGCCTACCAGAGATGAAAACCACAACTAGGTCATTATGTTTAATTGGTATAGTCAACCAAATAAAGTACATGCTTGAACGTGCCGCCCTAGTACCCAATAATTTGTTCGACTATTATAAAGGTCGTCGAGAGGGCTTAGATAGCGCATTCAGTGGCGTCACATATGCTGCAACGCAAAGGATGTGCATTGTTCAACTGCGTTGCTATACCTAATTCGTGGAGATAATGTTGCCAGATGTAAGCATATTATTTAAAATTTAAGACATGGTAACTCATACTCATGCATAATTAACACAATCCGCTTTCATTTGTTCGAATTATGGAATTTATGAAATTCGTAAATCCGTACGCCCCTGGCTCTACTGACTACTTTTTGGCCCGAGTATAGTGAGATGCATCGAACAACTGTTGCCGCTTTGGAGAACTCGCTTCACCATAACATCCGGTGCCAGCTTCCCCCTTGTACCTTTTTGATTTAAACAAATTTTTACCACAATTATAGTGCATCATTACAGTTTCTTAAAGATTTTATATTTACTACGGCACTAGTCTCATTTTTTCTCAAAAAAATCGAACCATTTCTTGTCCATAAAAATTTTACATTATTAGTTTTTTTAAACTCCTTTGCTTTATAATACAGTACCCTATTTTGAGCAGTTAAAAAATCATTGACATAAATAGTTTCATGTTCTTTAATAAATTTTGACATAGTTGTACTTGCTAAATGTTGTGTGGAGAAGTCCCTTTTAATTTTACGACAGCGAACAAGTTCTTGTTTGTGCCTATTCATGATAAATTTAATAATTATTGTTTTCGATTGGGCAGGTTTGTTTACATATTCTTTCTTTCGATAACAGCTGTCAACCATCATTTCTTCTAGCTTAAATCCTAGGGCGGCGCTAACGATTTGCGCGGTAACGAAGACATTCTCGTCCTTGCCTACTTCTGGAATTCCAGAGAGCTCCAACCAGTTCACACAGTTATTTTGTTCTAGGATGTTTACCTTTTCTTTCAACTCTTCATTTTCTTTTTTCAGGTTTGCTATATCACCATTAATCAATTCAATTTTTTCTTCTTTGTCGCTTAAATCTGCAGTAATTTTATTTAGAGTCTTTCTAATCTCATTAGTATCCTCTTGTAAACACTCTATACTTTTAATGGACTCTTTGCTCGAGACGCAATTCTTGAATAAGTTTTACTACGTCATTTAGTGTAGGTTGAGATGGATTAATATCATTTTCAGTCACAGTTGATGACGAGGGTTTAACAAAAAATTTAATACTACAATCTTTACACGTCCATAATGAATTTTCACTGGTAATTTTTGCGATTTCGGACTCATTTAGATCTGCACAAAGGTGATGATATTCTTTTGCACAAATCCTACATCTGACTTTTGATTTAGCATAAACGCGATTTCCACAACCTGCTGCACTGCACAAGTAGACATTTTGGAGACTGCTGATGCTCACCAAGAAAAAACTATCGATAACTAACTGATATCACTGTTCAGAGATTTATTTTACTAAATTATACCAATTATACTTATTTAAACCTTATTTACACGTAACCAAACATTAATCAAAATACTAGTATGTACTCGAAATTTGAATTTATTTTTCGAGTGCCCTGTACATGATGGAACACAAACAATTTTAGATACGATACCGTATCAAAAAGTTTTCAACCTTATTTTGTTTTCAAATCTCCATTCGGAAAAATGGAGAGCGTTTTTCTTTAGTGATGTAAATTGCTTTATATTTCATTTTTAATTTTTTACTTCCAAGTGAGGCATTAGAATGTATTTTAGGTGTGAATGAGGAACATTAAGGCCGTCTGAAATATGGTAAAATATATATAGTTTCATATAAATATTGTTTGTAGTTTGTTTGTGGCGGATAGTTAATATTCATTGAACTTAATTCTGGGAATCACGCCAAATTCTAAAAAATAAATAGAAATAAGAAAATTGCCAAAATATGTCAATATACATACATTTAGGCCAGTAGAATTAGACGGGAATCTGTAACTAATTCGTTTCAGATAGCCGTAGGTAAAAACAGGTGTATTTAGTTATAAGGAATATACCTCTGCGATTCCTCCCAAATCAAATATACAGAACATTGTTTATAAGACACTTGTATGTGAAAAAATCATGAAATTTGGAGTTTTTTAAAATTTGCAGTAAGACTGCAGTAGATAAATTTTTTTGAATGCTTCTGTTTACTAGGTAATTCCAAACCGGTTAATTTAAGCCCCGGTTGATTTCATTTCATTGATTATTTATTTAAATAATTGCCGAAAACCATCGAAATTTTCGAAAATTTCAAGCATTTTTTACTCTGAAAGGAAAAATGCTAGACTCTTGAAACTTTGGTGGAATATGTGTCTCATTACCCTCAACTTACAAAAAAAATTTCGTTTCAAAATGTTTATTAGTTTTCGAGAAATTCTATTTGTTTATTAAAAACGTCTCAAATGTTTAATGAAAAATTGACCTATTAACGTTATCAAAAATAATTCAACCACAGTTAGTTTTTTTCATCAAGACGTCAATTTTACGAATCTGTTATGGGCGTATCGATTTTCAATAATTTTGACCGTCAAAATGGCGTTAACAACATTGCTACTTTTCGGAACAGCGTTTTTTGGAAATAACTTTACAACAAATGAACGTATCTGCAAAAATCTTTCATATTTGAGTTGCTGGTATTTTTCTACAAATTTATAAAAAAAAATTGTTGCTCTGGGACATGTAGGAGCCGAGATAATTTTTTAAATTGTTTAATGCGCCAAACGTTTATTTATTAATATTTATGGCCAAAATTTAAACTGGTTGTTAATAAGATCTTGAATTTTGTGAATTCATCAAGTCCTATTGAAAACGGGCCCTTTTTGAGGTCAAAATATAATTTTTAATAATTAGTGATTTAGAGCGTCTTCAATTTGTTTGGCTCAAGGGACAGGGGAATTTTTTATCAAACGATTTTCAAATTGGGGTAGCGAGAAAAATTCGTCATATCTCCGTTATTTTCCGGCCAATTTCGACGTTTTTTTTTTTAATTTGGGGTAGCTCACGAAAATAATAACAATGGGCACATTTGCAATATCCAAATAATAAACAAATAATTGTTATAAACAATTTATTTATTTATTTCTTTAATTTTTTCTTTTTTGGGCTTATGTAACTTATAATGTGCTAATGTATTAAATATAAATTTATAAAGATTATATAATGGTAACAATGCTGTAACATCGTATATTGCTTGATGGAGAAATAGTTTGTGCATACATTGTTACCATTATATAATCTTTATAAATTTATATTTAATACATTAGCACATTATAAGTTGCATAAGCCCAAAAAAGAAAAAATTAAAAAAAAAAAATTGTTTATAACAATTATTTGTTTATTATTTGGATATTGCAAATGTGCCCATTGTTATTATTTTCGTGAGCTACCCCAAATTAAAAAAAAACGTCGAAATTGGCCGGAAAATAACGGAGATATGACGAATTTTTCTCGCTACCCAAATTTGAAAATCGTTTGATAAAAAATTCACCTGTCCTTTGAGCCAAACAAATTGAAGACGCTCTAAAATCACTTATTATTAAAAATTATATTTTGACCTCAAAAAGGGCCCGTTTTCAATAGGACTTGATGAATTCACAAAATTCAAGATCTTATTAACAACCAGTTTCAATTTTGGCCATAAATATTAATAAATAAACGTTTGGCGCATTAAACAATTTAAAAAATTATCTCGGCTCCTACATGTCCCAGAGCAAAAATATTTTTTTATAAATTTGTAGAAAAATACCAGCAACTCAAATATGAAAGATTTGTGCAGATACGTTCATTTGTTGTAAAGTTATTTGCAAAAAACGCTGCTCCGAAAAGTAGCAATGTTGTTAACGTCATTTTGACGGTCAAAATTATTGAAAATCGATACGCCCATAACAGATTCGTAAAATTGACGTCTTGACGAAAAAAATGAGCTGTGGTTGAATTATTTTTGATAACGTTAATAGGTCAATTTTTCATTAAACATTTGGGACGTTTTTAATAAACAACGAGTTTCTCGAAAACTAATAAACATTTTAAAACGAAATTTTTTTTGTAAGTTGAGGGTAATGAGACACATATTCCACCAAAGTTTCAAGAGTCTAGCATTTTCCTTTCAGAGTATAATAACAATGCTGTAACATCGTATATTGTTTGATGGAGAAATAGTTTGTGCATACATTGTTACCATTATATAATCTTTATAAATTTATATTTAATACATTAGCACATTATAAGTTGCATAAGCCCAAAAATGGAAAATAAAAAAAAAAAAATTGTTTATAACAATTATTTGTTTATTATTTGGATATTGCAAATGTGCCCATTGTTATTATTTTCGTGAGCTACCCCAAATTAAAAAAAAAAACGTCGAAATTGGCCGGAAAATAACCGAGATATGACGATTTTTTCTCGCTACCCCAATTTGAAAATCGTTTGATAAAAAATTCACCTGTCCTTTGAGCCAAACAAATTGAAGACTCTCTAAAATCACTAATTATTAAAAATTATATTTTGACCTCAAAAAGGACCCGTTTTCAATTGGACTTGATGAATTCACAAAATTCAAGATCTTATTAACAACCAGTTTCAATTTTGGCCATAAATATTAATAAATAAACGTTTGGCGCATTAAACAATTTAAAAAATTATCTCGGCTCCTACATGTTTTTTTTATAAATTTGTAGAAAAATACCAGCAACTCTTTATAAATTTGTAGAAAAATACCAGCAACTCAAATATGAAAGATTTGTGCAGATACGTTCATTTGTTGTAAAGTTATTTGCAAAAAACGCTGCTCCGAAAAGTAACAATGTTGTTAACGCCATTTTGACGGTTAAAATTATTGAAAATCGATACGCCCATAACAGATTCGTAAAATTGACGTCTTGACGAAAAAAATGAGCTGGGGTTGAATTATTTTTGATAACGTTAATAGGTCAATTTTTCATTAAACATTTGGGACGTTTTTAATAAACAAATAGAATTTCTCGAAAACTAATAAACATTTTAAAACGAAATTTTTTTTGTAAGTTGAGAGTAATGAGACACATATTCCACCAAAGTTTCAAGAGTCTAGCATTTTTCCTTTCAGAGTAAAAAATGCTTGAAATTTTCGAAAATTTCGATGGTTTTCGGCAATTATTTAAATAAATAATCAATGAAATGAAATCAACCGGGGCTTAAATTAACCGGCTTGGAATTACCTAGTAAACAGAAGCATTCAAAAAAATTAATCTACTGCAGTCTTACTGCAATTTTTAAAAAACTCCAAATTACATGATTTTTTCACATACAAGTGATTTATAAACAATGTTCTGTATATTTGATTTGGGAGGAATCGCAGAGGTATATTCCTTATAACTAAATACACCTGTTTTTACCTACGGCTATCTGAAACGAATTAGTTACAGATTTATGTTCACATCGTCTAATTCTACTGGCCTAATTGTGTTATTATATTTTCTAGTGTAAAATACTAGAAAACCACTGATACGAATTTTAGATAACAATATTGTATTTATATTCATTTATAACTATATACAGTGGTTTTCTGGGGCAAACTGTTGAGGTTTGCCTTTGATACTACACTTTTATCTTGACATATTTTTGCAATTTTCTTATTTCTATTTATTTTTTAGAATTTGACGTGATTCCCAGAATTAAGTTCAATGAATATATACAGGATGATTCACGTTGACCGCCTATTAGAAGTATCTCGAGAAAGAAAAAAGATATTGATTTGAAATTTTGGTTATGGTCCTAAGTGGGTAGGATCTATTTAATGAAAATATTTTTAAAATGGTGGCATTTCCGGTTATACTGGAAGTTGACCCTAACTTTGTTATTTTAAATGAGATGCCTCCATTTTCAATTTTTTTTTAGATTCCTCGGAAAATTTAAAGGTCACTTCATTAAAGGTTCCCTATGTCTAAAATGAATATTTTCTGAGATATTAATTTCTTTCCCAAAATATTGACGGAATAGTGGTATAATGTAAAAATCAATATCTCAGTAACAATTAATGATAAGACGTTGAATTTTTTATTGAGGTAAGACAAGGTATTGGAGCTAGCCATCATGTAATAAAATTGTCAAAATCTCAACTGCAAAGTATCTAAAATTAACGATATCTACCGACCTCATAGAAACAGCAATAAGTCATTTTTTTTAAATGGAACCATATCTAATTAAATACACCAATCGATAGCGAGAAAAAATGCGCATCTAAACATGTATCATGTTCCTATACCCAAAATGTATGATTCTTTAGATATTTGCGATTTTCTATTTGATCGATGAAAATTGAAGAGTATGCTTTGACTTTGACTGTGGACGAAACAAAATACAACAAATGTGACAGCTAATACGTAACTCTTGTTATTGTTTTTCATTGTAAATATTCTGTATTGTGTCTTATTGTGGAGAAAATGGCAAATAACTACTCAAACTCAGATATTTTTCATTTATTTTACATTAATGGACAATGTGACAGAATAATTAGCAGAACATGCAGAACATTTAATGAAATGTATCCTGAATTACCATCAATAAACCCAAAACAATAACACGAGTTACATATTAGCTGTCACATTAGGCTTGTTCTGGGAGCCTATTCTTGAGAATTCGTAAGAGTGAAAGTTACTCGCACTTCGCATGGACACGAGTGACTTAGAAAATGCTATTTTTGACCACTCGTTGCCGTAACGAATACGTCTAAAAATACACGTTTGACAGCGAGCGAACCAATGCTCGTGCATCAACCCAAACATTTGATTTTTGACGAACCTAACCTTATAAACTGTCAAAAGTTTTTATAAGTGTCTTTTTCTCTTTGTTAATTTTTTGGCTAAATTGTTTATGAGACGGATGACACGAGTGGACTCAAGAATAGCGTGATCGATGCGCATACATTAACAGCTCACTCGCATTCGCGAATGAAGTCAAGAATAGCCTCCCTGGTTCTCATTAGAACAGTTCTGGATCAGTCCTCGTCATGCGCAATGAAGAAACAGCCATGCGCTGTGTATTAAAATTGGTAATTTTTTACATTGCGCAAGACGGGACCGGTTTTAGGACTGCGAAAATTTTGAACCAGACAAGCCTATTTGTTGAATTTGTTGTATTTTGTTTCGTCCACAGTCAAAGTCAAAGCATACTCTTCAATTTTTATACGGCACTTTTCAATTTTCATCGATCAAATTAGAAAATCGCAAATATCTAAAGAATCATACATTTTGGGTATAGGAACATGATACATGCTTAGATGCGCATTTTTTCTCGCTATAGATTGGTGTATTTAATTAGATATGGTTCCATTTAAAAAGAATGACTTATTGCTGTTTCTATGAGGTCGATAGATATCGTTAATTTTAGAAACTTTGCAGTTGAGATTTTGACAATTTTATTACATGATGGATAGCTCCAATACCTTGTCGTACCTGAATAAAAAATTCAATGTCTTATCATTAATTGTTACTGAGATATTGATTCTTACATTATACAACTATTCCGTCAATATTTTGGGAACAAAATTAATATCTCAGAAAATATTCATTTTAGACATAGGGAACCTTTAATAAAATGACCTTTAAATTTTTCATGGAATCTAAAAAAAAATTGAAAATGGGGGCATCTCATTTAAAATAACAAAGTTAGGGTCAACTTCCGGTATAACCGGAAATGCCACCATTTTGAAAATATTTTCATTAAATAGATCCTACCAACTTAGGACATAACCAAAATTTCAAATCGATATCTTTTTTCTTTCTCGAGATAATAGGCGGTCAATATGAATCACCCTGTATAGTTTAATTTAAAAAAACTTGCTTGACAAGCGTCACAATTTTTTGTGACACCCTGGACGTTCGAAAGTATTTTTCTGCGGTGCTCCTTCACATTTAGTTAAGAGCTGTACTCGAATGAATTTCCTAACTTGTATGGTATAGGTGCTATGGAAGCCCGACGCACTGTTGCAGGACCCTGTAGAACAGTACAAGTACGTTAAATTATTAAATTCAAGCAAATCAGATAAAGCAAATATGGGCCTAGGCAAAAAAAAATGTAACAACATTTATCCCACTATAGCAAGTTCACAATATTATATTAATTACATTATTTTATTTAAATTAACTATTAATTACAGGGTGTGCGATCTAAACATAATGTAGGTATGTATCTACTATTATAATATAGTAGAAGTACCTACGAATATTACAAATAGAGAGGAATAAAGAAACATTATTTTTAACATACTTACATCCAATAACGTAAGAGAGTAACTAGCTGAATGTAGGATGGAGAAAAGAACCACAGGTAAAAGCACCACTATCTTTTCATTAAGGAATTTAATTATTTAAGATATCTGTATCTATATATTTAATAACACAAATATTACATTAAGGAGAAGAACTACCACAGTATTAGGAATGACAATTAAGTTTTTTCTTCCTAATTTATTGTAATGATATAGTTATTAATGTCATAAGGCCGATATGTAGAAAATATCAGACAAGATTTTACTCAATTGCGTGTGTTATTTGCGTGTCGGCCGTGTGTCGTTCAGTATTTTTCATTATACCATAAATACTTTAATATTTAATGATGATCTGTAAGCCTTGTATTTTTCTTCAATTCATTTATCGGCCTAGGCCGATATTGGTGTTATATCAATGAAGAATAGAGTAAGGATAAATTTTATCGTGGTTCAAACGAAAGTATGGGCGATAGGGGAGGTTATTTATAATCAAAATAACCCCATATGTTGTTATCCAATTGTTAGTCGTTTAAAAGTTACAGCACATTTTCCGTTTTTTTTAAGAAATGCCGACTCCGTCTTCGAAAAAATTGATAAAAATAAATTGACAAGTTCTTTAGGTTTTTTTGTATATTACACTAATAAAACTAGTTTTTTATAAATTTTTTATTTATTCCAAAATAAAACAGATTCGACTCTAGTTTATTTAAAAAATAATTACCACTAAAAAGTAAACCAGCATACTAAAAACTTCTGCAATCCATGCCAATTCCAGCAAGGTATAGTTCATTGGAATTCTTTAATTGAATAATGGTTGTTGGTAGTTTTTAAAGTAAAAAGGAGACGGTCAACAATAAAAATATAAATAAACTATAAGCATTTGTTGCGTACCTATTTTCTTACAAAACAAGTTTATAGGAATTATTATTTTTTAATTAGAAAACTATGCAATTTGTGCCATTTGCTAAATTAACTCCCGAAGAAGTTTTATTTGTTGAATTTGTCATATTATGTGCTGCATTATGCACTAAATAACATTTGTCACTTTTGACATTAAAATTATATGTAATAACAGAAACAAAGGTAACTATGAATACATGGATGCCTACTTAATTTTTAAGATTTTTAAACATTTTATTTAAAGAATAGGGATGATAACGCACATATTTTAATATCAATAAAATTAGATTCTCTATTTGTTTTAAGGTGGGCGGAAAAGTAGGTTAGATTTGCCTAAAATAAGCACTTCGTAGTTCGACAATTTCTGCCGCATCCCTGAACCGATCCAAAATATTTTTTGACAGGTCTTTTAGAAAAAACTCGGTAGAATAGTACTGGACCATTAAAAAACTCAAGAAAATGACGATTTTTTTCTTACCAAGCTGTTAAACTTCGTAAACTTTTAACCTAATTTTGAAATAATTAAAAGTCGTGATCTCAATTAAATAGTACTGGTCCAATCCGCTACGCTATATTAAACACATGCAAGTTTAAATTTAGTTTTTTATTAAGGAATTATTGAAAAAATGTCGAACTACTAAACCAATATCACTGAAAATAAATACGTTATATAATGCAGGAAACAAGTTTTTTGGTACGAAATGATACTAAAGAATGACATATAAAACTTTGGCTACTCTCTCGTAGATGGCAGCAAAATCAAAATGATAAATTGAATATTCTGTCAATCTTTTAATTTATTTGAAAGGTCGTATAAAAATAATAAAATCAATTTCATGGTGGGTCTCCACAGTGTTAGTGCAACGTCGACGTTTTAACTGTACAAATAATTATGCTTTTATTTAGCAAGTACTTGTCTCCATACTACAGATGACGTCGTCGTCACGACACGTTTTATTTACTCTCTTTTACTCAGCATAACCTCCATAATTCATAATAGTAATAGTAATATGTGTTTAATTGTTTGAAGTGTCATTATGATTGAGGATAATGAATTTATTATTTTTATCGTATAATTGAAAATTAAGTTTCCTTTAAGTTAAATCTTTATTGATAATTATAAATATCATAACATTACAACATCTTCACAATAGTCAAATTCTTTTCAGCTGCCCCGGTGCCCAGGGCACCAATTTTTGCATTCTTTTGACTGCCCTAGTGACGTAATGCTTCACCAGGGTTACCTCCCCTACCTTCCCAAGCTTAACCAGCTCTGCAGTTGGGTATGCTTGGGTCAACTTCTATGCTTGGCAATTTGATGATAATAAGTTAACATATGAAATTATAGTACAGGTTACGTTATAGGTTATAAATATCATTAAAAACAAAACCAAAAATATTAATCTTGAAATTAATGGCATCGGGCACTCGGGCAGGTGAATAGAATACTTTGAATTTGGCACTTTTTGTGACGTCAAAATGACGTATTTTACCACCTCCAACTGCCCTAAACAACTGCACTTAGGTAAAGATGGGCAGCCGAAAAGAATTTGACTAATAACTTAGTAGCACATAATACGTTAGTTACAATATACAAGGTGGCGCACGACCGACTGACACATTTTAACTCGTTAGCATGGCAACATAAGAAACAAATGAAATGTTATTAATTGTATGTCATTTAGTTGATTTCATGCAGGTTTTAATAGTTATGACGACAAACCAATGAAACAATGAATCAGTGGTCAGCAGCACATCGTTCTACAACAGTACGTTTTTATTATCAATCTAATTCAGTGACTGAAACGCGTCGTCGTTTTCGAAACCATTTCCAAGTTGCTAGACATGGTCGTATTCCCAGCCGCAACACAATTTTGGAATGGATTAATAAATTTGAAGCTACTGCTAATACAGCTGACATCAAACATGGGCCGCCGAGGACAGTGAATACTCCAGCAAATGTGGAAATAGTAAGGGAAGCTTTTCCTCGTCGTTCGCTCCGACAGCAAGCGCAGGTTTTAGGAATTTCCAGAAGAAGTGTACACAGAATGGTTCACAATTTAAAATTACATCCCTATAAAATTCAAATAGTTCAAAAACTTTATCCGCAAGACAAACAAGCACGATTGCAGTTTTGCACCACAATGTTGAGGATGTTGCATGAGCAACCTAATGTTATTGATAATCTTCTCATGAGCGATGAAGCTCATTTTTATTTATCAGGCTTTGTTAATAAACAAAATATGCGGTACTGGTCAATGCAGAATCCTAGACAAATGCACGAAGAACCACTGCATTCTCCAAAAGTTACTGTTTGGTGTGCGGTTGGCTCATTTGGAATAGTTCGGCCGTATTTTTTTTCAAATGGAAACGGAGAGTCAGTTACTGTCAATGCTGAACGATACTTAGCTATGTTACAAGATTTTCTACCACAAGAACTGGCAAGATTGGGTGTGGATCGTAGGGATCTATATATTCAACAAGATGGCGCTACCTGTCACACAGCTCGACGAACAATGGAACATTTACGTAACCAGTTTCGCGGGCTTATTTCACGTTTTGGTGATATTCATTGGCCCACACGTTCACCAGATATTACAGTTCCGGATTTCTTTTTGTGGGGATATTTGAAAAATAGAGTGTATATCAATCGTCCTCGCACTATTGAAGAATTAAAAGTATCAATTCGTAACGAAATTGCGAATATAAACGTAGAACTGTTGAGAAGAGTATTTATAAATTTTGAAAATCGTTTAAGACAATGTGTGAATGAATAAGGAGGTCTTCTAAGTGATGTAGTATTTAAGAAATGAAATTGCAATGTTAATGCTTTATCCAGATGTATTAAATAATTTTTTATGATTTATAGTAGTCCATTCACTTTTTAAAAAAATAGTGGAGGCTGTGATTTCTCATAATGGTTGACTCTATATAATGATTGACAACATTAAATATTTTAAGGTTATGTATACTGACAGACATATTTCGGCAAGAAAGCGTTGCCATTTTCTTTAAATTTCTATTAGCAACAGTCTGACCCTATATGTTCTATGTTTGTAACTATACAATTTTTAGATTTTTTATTGGTTCTGTAATTGTGGAATAGTCTGGCATAAAGTTTATTAAATTAAAATTATTAAAATAATATATGTTTATTGCCCCTGGTGCACACCCCGAATTTCTGGGCTTGAAGCGCAGATTACGTCAATCATGCGTCAATGGTCAATCTATGGTTATGTATATGTTTGTTTATTGGGGTTATGTCATATGTGAAAATTAAAATTAATTTAATTATGTCGGATTTGAGAAAACACGCACCATTTCATTATATACGACCCTGAAAATGAAGTTAATTACAATTTACAATTAAATTATGAAGATTATATGCGGGCACAAACAGGTAGGTACCTATATAACTTATATCAAATGGTACAATTAATTGTACAGATATTCATTTCTCAAATCTGAAATAATTTTTATGAATACATGAATGAAATACATACAAATATTCAAACCAATAATCGAGAAACACAACTTTTAAATTCAAACATTTCCTGTACCTGTCAAATAATCACAAAACACCCAAAAGAGTAAAATAACTGTTCCTTTTATGAACAGCTAGTAGGAGCTCGCGGCTTCGAGCGCATGTGCTTCAAGCACATAAAAGGAACACAGTAAATATTCGTCATGTGTCATCCATGTCACAAATGTCACAATCACATTAGAAATAATTATAGAAATGAGTGCATTCGATTATTGAAATAATTACTGTAAAAATTACAAGATTTCTCAAAATGACCTAAAATTATGTGTGAAAAGAATACACCTAATAAAATTTTACAACGCTGCAATTTAAATTTGACACACAGCAATTCGACATAGAGCTGACAAAATACCTAACCTTAAAATATTTTATGTTGTCAATCTATTATATAGAGTCATAGCCATCTACAGTTCCAAGCCATGAAGTAACAAAGGCAACATCGCATTACCTGTCAATGGTAGTCCTGTTTGTAATTCAGCCATCCCTTACTTTCAAGCACTGATTTAAGGATTTTGTTTAGGAAATAAAGTATAAAGATCCCAGAACTTGTGCTATAAATTTATTTCGCCAAAATGAATAATTTACAAATATATAATTCTAGAATATACACTTAATAGGGTAAAATCCACTTAAATTGCTTGATGGCAATTCATGACTATTTACAAAAACGGTAACATTAAAACTTTGATTTACGCTAATACTTGAAACTACTTTTACTTCGCTACTATCAGTATCAGATTCTTCAGTCGTAGTCAATATTTAAAATGTAAAAATACAAGACATTGTTCACACACACTTGTAATTCCACTTAATGAAGCATCATTTTTTTGGCACAGCCTGCACAAAATATTAAAAGCTTGATATGATGTCATCGGCAAGAAACTGGTCAATATCATTATTTTGCCTTTAGCATCTTGTCTTCTTTCTTCAGGATTACGTCGAGACACTGGCTTAGTTGTAGAAAGATACTTCGGTTGATTGGAAAATATGTGAAGAACTGCATCCTCATTTAAACGAGGATATGTTATTTCTCTTCCTTTTCTTTTTTGGGATTTATTACCACATTCGCTTGAGATATGTTAGTTAGCCTCGTGCGTATTACCTATCTTTATAAAGCTCCATGGTTGTAACTTCTCTGCCTTCAAAGTGCAAACTGCAAATAGCTGAATTTTTACTAATGCAGTAGTCCTCCGTGTGTATAGCTCTAAGCCAATTTATTGCTTTGGGAAAGGATAAGTACTATTTGAGGATTCAGTTTTTAAAGTACTTGCATAGTATACAGCAATGTCGAGGCATCTACAATATAAAAAATAAACGCATATTTAGTGCGCGTCATGATCATATGTAATGTCAAAGAATTGGATGCAAACAATTTATAACATCCACTGATAGAAACGTGTAATTTTGTAACATTTGTCAAATAAACTGTATTCATTTATAAATAACAATTTGCAAGGTGTACAATACTATTTTATTTTTGTTTTATAAGTCTATATCATTATTATATTATGTTATATTTATACCAGGTTATAAAATACTGGTAAGTCAATCATATATACATACCTTTTTAGTGCTTAAATACACTTCGCACATAAATTATGGAATAGGTAAAAAAATGAGTCAAGTTTATACATTCATATTTTTGTTAATATTAAAGCAGTTTAATACCGTATGTTCGATTTAACTACGAGTTTTGTTATACGGGGAAACGCGAAAAGTATGAGGGCATGTAAATTCCCTAAAATTTCAAAATGATCTGTGGCAATTAGGAGCCTATGAAAATTTATTTTTATAAGTGTTTCGGTTACGGCCTCTCCTATTGTACTCACTGCGCCAAGCAATTTGCCATACGGTTCTTGGTAAATAAAAAATTGGTAATTCTTTGAAAATTTTTTTGTTGCGTGTTAAGACTAATTGTGTTAGAAGCCTTCAAAAATGTCGATCAAATGTTCATTCCAGATTTAATTTAAGTATGTCCAATCGGTGCCAAACTGTAGTGAATGCCAGGGGAGGTAATAACCGTTATTAGTTTGCATTATTGCTTAGATTTTTGTTATTGCTATCGTTCTTTTTCCTGTTAAATAAATTTATTAAGTTATTTTTATTCCAACTCGTATTATTAACCTCGATATTGGTTTCATTACTCTTTAATGAGAGGATAATGAAACAAAATCCACTAATATCATTGTTTTTTAACAGTTATTGGCAACAGAACAATTTTCAAAGAATTGCCAATTTTTTATTTACCAAGAACCGTATGGCAAATTGCTTGGCGCAGTGAGTACAATAGAATAGGCCATAACTGAAACACTTATAAAAAAAAATTTTCATAGGCTCCTAATTGCCACAGATCAAATTGATATTTTAGGGAATTTACATGCCCTCATACTTTTCGCGTTTCCCTGTATAACAAAACTCGTAGTTAAGTCGAACATACGGTATTAAACTGCAGAAGAAATGACATATCCGCAGTAAAAAAATTATTGAAATTGTTTCAGTATTAACAAAAATATGAATGTATAAACTTGACTCATTTTTTTACCTATTCCATAATTTATGTGCGAAGTGTATTTTTGTTTAATTAAATTATCACTTTTCCTAACTTTAAACATTGTTTGCATCCATTATCTGTCATGATGACGTTTTCACTAAATGACCGTATATAATGCTTTCTTACCTTTGTCCAGTTTAAAAACTTCAAATAAGCGAAGTTAATGAATTATTAATAATAATTCTTAATAACACAGTACTAAAGTACAAACAGTACAAAGTCTAAAAAGTAATTACTAAACAAACACCGCTGGTAAACAACACGACCAGAGTGGTCTACCTGTCGCGTTGCCAGATCTCAAACTTCATGGCTTGAAACTGTAGAAGGCTCTGATAGAGTGAAATGTCACGAAAAATCAAAGCCACCCTTTATTTTTTTAAAATGTGAATGGACTGTACTCAAGTTATTTAACTTTAAAATGCGTCAGTCGGCCGTGCGCCACCTTGTATAATACTTTGGTTACCATATCATAATACCCCAGATACGAATTTTATGTTAATTATAAACATTGACGTGAATATTTTGACAGTTCTCAAATTTCAAATGATACGATAAAGCTTTGAATGTAACTCGATTATTAGCGATTTAAACCATCTCGGACAATGCCAGGCGACTCGGCTAGCGCAACGTCCTCGATTATTATAAATCGCATAATAATCTCGTTACATTAATAGCTATTAGCATTGTTTATATAAATAATGCTATTAGCATTGTTTATAAAGTAATATAGTTATTCAACCTAACTTGTAAGTATGTGCTGCCAACTTGTGAGTAACTTACGTACTAGTCAGTTTCCATGACTTTTGTTTTTATGGATTTAAATATTATAATAATCATTTAAATATACATTTCACGATACATTCTACACATTGCGCAGCCGGATGTGACGTCGAGCTCGAGAAAAATATGCATTGCCCTATTTGTGTCGTGCACGCGACATCACAACTAACCTAAAAAATATGCACTTTTTAAAATTTTTGAGTATTATGTCATTTTTATTAAAATTTCTGCTTGATTCCTATACTATCAACTAAAATCTTGTTCGGTGCATTAACTAATGAAATTTTAATTTTCCTAATCTAATGAAATACGATATTTTTTGTTGACTGGAAATTCAACCTATAATTAGCAGTCTAATTTAAATAATCTACAATATTGAAACTTTATATATCTACTGTCTGTGAGAGTCTTTAAATGTTATTAAGGATCCAAGCTGAAACTACAAAATTATAATTAAAGTTGAACATAAATTTACAAAAACTAAAAATTGGAGGTTATGTTAATCCTATGATCATACTCTTTGCCTATGATGCACATGGTCTATATTTGTGATTTATGACATTTTTAGGTGAACATCCAGATCGCTAAAAACTAGGTTTCAAATACAATATACATAACATGTTCCTTCACTTGCCATTCTTCAAAGTTATTTTGTAGCGTCTATTTCTTGTGCTCTACAAATGAACATTCAGTCCGTACCAACGTTGCCAAGTGTACAGAACGTGTTACCCGAAACCTAACTGAACTTATTCTTTCTTTACACGCACTTTGTCAGTGGTGTAATAGCCTAGCGGAAACGATGTCGACTGGCAAGCAGAGGGTTCTGGGTTCAAATCCCACATGTTCTTGTTTTTTTTTTTTATTAAATGCATCAGGCATGACATGAGATCTATTAATTGCGAGTTAGAATCCGGAGGCAGGTTAGATATGTGTGTTATTCCCTTGATAAAGGAATTTTTTTTTATTAGATTTAAGGAATTTTTGTTTTTAGAGGGCTATTATTGCGAGTTAGAAGCCGGAGGCGATAGCCGGAGGCAGGTTAGATGTGTGTGTTATTCCCCTGATAAAGGAATTTTTTTTTATTAGATTAAAGGAATTTTTTTTTTAAGAGGGCTATTATTGCGAGTTAGAAGCCGGAGGCGATAGCAGGAGGCAGGTTAGATATGTGTGTTATTCCCCTGATAAAGGAATTTTTTTTTATTAGATTAAAGGAATTTTTTTTTATTAAATGCATCAGGCATGAGTGCAGTATATTTTTATATCAATGAAGGAACATATTCGTTTCTATTAGCGAACCATATGTTACTTACCAGATAGCGCCACAGAAGCAAGTTCATTTGTAGAGCACAAGAAATAGACGCTAGTTTAATTCTGTAGCCAAGCTGTTTTGCCAAATCTTCGTTCTTCGGAAAACTGAAATATTTTATATCAATATCTTTTTGTACTTTGGTTATAATTTTTTCACATAGCTCCAGTACAATTCGCCATTATAAATTATAAACAGTCAAATAACAAACATATATAAAAAAGAATTAATTTAAACAACTTAAGCATGATTTTTATAGTCGCGAAATTGCGAAAAGCGAAATGCGAGACGTGTTGCTATTGGTCAATTCCAAATTTTAATGTGAAATGAACCAATAGCAACACGTTTCGCATTTCGCTTTTCACAATTTCGCGACTATGAAAATCAGGCTTTAAAACTAACCTCAAAAATATGCACTTCTGAAAATTTTTGAATATTATATCATTTTTATCAAAATATCTGCTTGGTTCCTGTACTATCATCTAAAATCTTGTTCGGTGCATTACTAATGAAGTTTTAATTATCCTAATCTAATGAAATAGGTTGTTTTTTGTTGACTGGAAATCCAACCTATAAATAGCAATTCATTTTTAATAATCTACGTAGGTACAATGTGCGTGTTCGGTAATTACATCGCAGATCCGAGTAAAATGCAATAGATTTTTAGTCACGTGATGGAAAATTGCTCCGATGCTTGGAAAATAAACGAACGGAATTAGTATTTGGTGTCAAACCTATATGTCATAATTAACCTAACCACACTTACACACCGGTATGCTACGCTGATCTTACTTAACTTAACCCTAAATAATTCAACTATGAATGAGAATTTATTATTACCGATAATATCGTTCGAAAATGATATTTTCTAAGAAATTGTTATTCTACACACTTACGAGGAAACTCATGCAATAATTATAAGTGCTTTCATTACATCCTCGTTTCTATTTGAATATTTAGACACCTCGCAAATATAAGTAATTTCGTTTTTTCATTTTTAACAAATTGCCTTTGAAAGATGAAGTTTTTATCACACGGTTAGCTTTTGTGGTTATATTTATCTGTCAAAACAAGAATTCACGCATTTTGAAATATTTGTCAGTTTCCTCGGTCTAAAATATCCGAGCAAATCGAGGACATCTATCAGGTCTCCTCTAAAATATTTGAACGGGGCAGATTTATTTTTTTCGTCTAAATCTCCAATAACAGAACGCATCGGGACAACTTTGAGGATATTTATGTCATTACCTAACACGCACAATATTGAAACTTTATATATCTACTGTCTTATTAGAGAGTTTTTAAATTTTATTATGGATTCAAGCTGAAGCTACAAAATTATAATTATAGTAAAAATAAATTTACAAAAACTAAAAATTTTAGGTTATGTTAGCCATATGATGTATAAAATGATTCATTTTAGAACAAAAAATCCAATAGTTTAAAAATAGAAAACTGACAAACTGTCAAAAGTTATTAATATACAGTCAAGTTTCGATCTATGACTTTAGTTCCTCGTCGAATGTCATGTGACGTAAATGCACCGGATGTACGAAATTCGTGCATGCGTCGTAGCATTGTTTATAATAAACAATGGTCGTAACGTAAACGACACCGGGGGCTACGGTCGTAATAATGGGCACACATCATCCAGCACGCCATCTACCAATGATCCACCGGTACTAACAAGAGGTTGAATAACTATATACTTTATAAACAATGCTATTAGTAACCTAACAAATAAACGTTAAACGCAAAAAACGTTAAACTGCCAAACAGTTGTCGTCTAAAGTTGGAACTTGGTCAACTTTCGCGCCACGCGGATTTTGAATACGACGTCGTGTGGTGGCTTATTATGATTGGTTTGCTGATATGTAGTCATGCAGTTCGCAGTCGTACTGCCACCGTGGAGACTCACTATACGGACAGAGAAGAACTGTGATCGTTCTTCTCTGATACGGATAAATTATATAAACCGCCGCAGCAGTTTGCTATAAAGGGGCATTCCCAACCATTTTCGTTTGCATTTTGTTTTCCGTATCTTATTTTCCTATTGGTGCCTGAAGTACATTTATGAGGCACCACCAATAGAATCTCGTAAAGAGTTAACGCTTGGTTGAGAATGTATTTTCATGTTCCAAATTTTGAGGCTGCGCATAAGCGCACGTGAATGACAAGTAGTGACAGCTGACAGAAGAAAATGTGTTAACGACCATAAACATTGGAAATGTGTTATATATTATTAGTTTTATTTAAAAAGATTAGTAAAATTGAAAAGGAATTTGACATTTACGAGTTGTAGACAACGATATGGTAATAAACGATTTTTATATTGCGAACGTGAAATTGTTAAATGCCGAAGTTCACAACACCTAAACATGGCTGCACCAACAAAGGGAAAAATCTTAAATAACATCTATAATCTATAGTATGTTATTGGAAACTGGAAATTAGCTAGTTTGGCAAAAGTGGGAAAAAGTAACGTGTGTATTTCAGTTGTATTAGAAAAGGAAGTACCCAAATTGAAACAGATTTCTACAGCAAGTTGTTCAGAATAATATGTTAGGAACCTACTACCACTAGTTTAATATGATTATAAAACAATTCTTATTATTTTTAATAATGCAATCATTCTATTAAATATAATAAATATATTATTAAATACCTAATGTCTTTCTGTTTTATGTTTTATTACTCCTACCTTTAATATATCCGAAAGAATAGTATATTATGTTATAAGGAGTAGAAGGCGACCATTATTGTTGAGCCCAGAAGTTTGCTCAGCCGAGGCGCAAGCCGAGGCAGCAAACTGGGCCTTCTACTCCGAGTGACATATACTATTTTTTCTTCAAGCGTTAAAATAAAAAATATCAAAACTTTACTTTTGAAAAATTACATCAGGTCAAATGCGTTCAAGCTAAGTAAAAAAAAATATATGTAATACTAACCATTTTATTTATCAATGAAACATGTCATAGGTGAATTTGCAATTTCAAGTATTTCAGGTGGTACGCACTGCATTTCTTCAGACAATTTCGCTTTTAAATTTAAAAAACGGCTCGACGCGCGACGTCAACAAAATGACAGTTTATGACAAGTCACTTATATTTTTAATTCGTTGCCATGGATACATTACTTCATTTTTGTACTAGGAAAAAAATGAGAAATATTTATAGGCTCTTTCTACAGGACGTGTTGCAGTGAATTTTTTTCGTACTTATTTTCCCAGTCGGTGTATACAGGGTGTTCCAGTTTTTTGTAGCAGGACTTTAACAGTCGATAGACAATTAAAAATTATTAAAAAAAGTTCCTATAAACATAGGTTGAAAAATGCTTAGTTTTCGAGATACAGGGTGTTAAAGTTTGAAAATAAATACGGATTTTTATTAATATTTCCAGAATGCTAAGAAGTATCGAATCCAAACTTGCCAATTCTTTACATATAATTTAGAGGCCTATTTTAGAATAACAAACTACTACTTTACTTATCCATGGGCGTAGATATATGGATTAGTTTTGTGCGAATGGCCCGCCGCCACAGCCATATTCCTAAATATAGATAGATAGATATATGGATTTCCTAAGGCTCTTTTTTACAAAAAAGTAGTACGCCACTGATATTTTCCCATGTTTACAGTTTAATTCAATAAAGCAAGAAAAAACAAAAATTTAATGTCTCTTGGCACTTTTTAATATGACAAGCCGTTTTCCAGAAAATTTACATTTAATCATTTGATGCACGCATCTGGATGAATTTTAGACAAACTTGAAGTCGCTCAGAATTTCACCAAATTTGATGGTACGAAAAGTCTTTTAAAAAGAAAGAATGAAACATCGTTAATGATGCTTGTAATGAAGTAAGACACTTTTACATGTTGCTAGCTTTTGTGTTTGTGTTTCTAATAATTTATTTTAGTTCGACCGTTGTGTTTTAATACATTTGTGTTATAAAAATTTTGATTTACATGATAATAAACTTTTACAATAAATATTTTAAATGTTTCATTCTTTATTTTTAAGAGACTTTTCGCACCATTAAATTTGGTGAAATTCTGAGCGACTTCAAGTTTGTCCAAAATTCGTCCAGATGCGTGCATCAAATGATTAAATGTAAATTTTCTGGAAAACGGCTTGTCATATCAAAAAGTGCCAAGAGACATTAAATTTTTGTTTTTTCTTGCTTTATTGAATTAAACTGTAAACATGGGAAAATATCAGTGGCGTACTACTTTTTTGTAAAAAAGAGCCTTAGTAAATCCATATATCTACGCCCATGGATAAGTAAAGTAGTAGTTTGTTATTCTAAAATAGACCTCTAAATTATATTTAAAGAATTGGCAAGTTTGGATTCGATACTTCTTAGCATTCTGGAAATATTAATAAAAATCCGTATTTATTTTCAAACTTTAACACCCTGTATCTCGAAAACTAAGCATTTTTCAACCTATGTTTATAGGAACTTTTTTTAATAATTTTCAATTGTCTATCGACTGTTAAAAGTCCTGCTACAAAAAACTGGAACACCCTGTATATTTTAATATGTTCTCTTAGTGACAAGAATTGTTGAGATAACGGAACCTCCGATTTTTGGAATTTTTTTTTCATTACTTACCTATTTTTGTCCGTAGAACACGAATTTCAAGTAAAAAATTCCCGCTCTCCAGTACTTTTCGAGATATGGGGGTCAATATTTCAAGTCAAGTTTTGTAGTGAGATGGGGTCATGCGTACAATTGCCGGTCTTCGATCAACGGAGTAAAGCAGCGGTGGTCGAAGCCGGGGAATGGATGGGTGACCGTATCTCATTACATTACCGAGGATAGTGCAGCGGGCTAGATCGCCCTTGAATGGCACAAGGCGACTAGTCACTGCCTATCTCTCCTGGGTTCGAGTCCCAGCTCCGGCAGATGGCAATGTCGGAGGGAATGGGTGTATGTGGTGTGTCCTGGTTAAGTGTCAGAATAGCTCTAAGCTAAACTTCGCCAGGACGTTAATATAAATAAGACCATTAAAAAAAAAATATATATATATATACCCCAATATGACATTTCCGCCATCGCCGCTAAAGCTATTTTTTTCGGAGTTTCTTAACTTTTTCACTATCACCAATGTTTATTTCAATACTTTAGAACAAAGGTAATTTTCTACATTACGGATCGTCCGATTTTTGAAATTTTTTGAAAACATAACCTAAAATTTCAAACATTACGATAGTGGCGCGGGACCTATGTTATGCATAAACTAATGTTCCTTCTTTAACATAAAAAGATACAATATATTTTTATCGTTTTATCTCAAAGAAGGAACATATTAGTTTTATGCGTATTCTAGATTTCAAACATTACAAGTTCCGCGAATAAAACGAATATGTTCCTTCTTTGATATAAAAATATAATGCACCCGCCCGCCCCCGGGCGGGCGGGTGCAGTATATTTTTATATCAAAGAAGGAACATATTCGTTTTATACCGTACCCTAGATCTTACGGCACTATCATAACCTCGAATGATCTTAGTGTTGTTTGAAATTTTAGGTTATGTTTTCATGGCTTTTATAAGAAGGTTCAAAAAATAGTTATTGATTGGAATAAATGTGTTGAAACTATTTAAGTGTTTAAATAAGTCTGTATTAGAGGTGTTCATAAGCATAAAGTGAAAAATTTGGTGAAAATAAGTGATTATGGCAGTGGAGAAATACGACTTTCAGAGACTTTGGGGCCAAATATTTCGAAAACTGTTGACGAGCGGCGATTTTTTTTTAGAATTTATTGTTCAGGAGACAAAACTACGTATGTTAAAAGCAAAAAAAATCCGAAAATCGGAGATTCCGTTATCTTAACATTTACCGAAACAAGAATTCTTGAGTCTGGCTAAAATTTTTGGATGGATTCAAAAAATAAAAATAAAATACGTCCACTTATTTTCCCAGTCATAAATATTTTACATTTACTAAAGTGGAACATAAAGTTTGTGAAATAGCACTCTGGCTTATCTTAGATAGCGAAAAGTGAGTCTGGCTGAAAATTTGCGGATTCAAAAATTTGACTGATTTTGTGGATCCGTAACCCTTGCTTTTCCAGGCTTGAAATTTAGTATATAAATTTTATAATTATAAACTGTAATTAAAAATAAGTCTGGCTGATTTACGGAATTGGCAAATGAGTCTGGCGGCATCTTCAAAATGGGAGAAATAGAAAATTTTTGCTCTTATTTTCCCGGGTTTGAAAATTTGTCACATGATAGATTATACTATATTTTCATAGAAAGTACACGTCTGGCTGACATTTACAATCACGAAGGCCTTGCCAGACTCACAAGCGTAGTTAAACGAGGAGCGGAATAGCAGCATGTGCGTATTTAGGGCGCCTGGACGATCATTGGACGAGTCTGGCAAGGCTTTGGGGGTGTTCCACATTAGCCAGATTTTATTTTAAACTGTTATTATAATATAGGCCATCATCTGATACATTTTCATGACTGCGAAAACAAGGGAAATTTTTTTGATGAAAACTTTTCAGTTTTTCACCTGCCAGACATATTATTCATGCTCACAGATTAGCCAGACTATTTTTTTTACTTAACTTCAGTATACCTCTTACTACTAGAACAATTTTTATCACTGGAAAAAAAAGGGCAGTGAATTCGTATGTTCTGATGCATTTTCTGCCTCAACCCATCGGAAAACCCCCCTAAATATATATGAATTTTGCTTAGAATTACTAACCGAACAATTCTATCCATGTTTGCTGACTGGGAAAATAAGTACCGAAAATCGTCACTGCCTCTTGGACTATTATGTTATGTAAGTATTTTATACGCTTGAAGAAAAAATAATTTCTGTTTCTCAGGAAAATGGTAGGTGCAGGCATAGTATAAGGATAATGGTATGTCAGGTTGCCGTCCCATTTGTGTATCTACTGCGCATTACGTCGAAAGTTAGTTGTGATTCCGCACATTTAATCTTTAATTTTAATATTTTTAATAGTGTTAACGAATAGCACCATGCTTGCTTGTGCTGTGGCTGGGTGTAACAATTATTACACGAAGACAAAAAGGTGCTGACATCAAGTATTTTACATTTCTCCGCGTTGAAAAGCTCGCGAAAGTATATAGATCAGCGATAAAATTAATATCAAAAATAGCAGGTTAATTTTTTATTTCGCCGGTTTATCCTTTTTATTACCTATTGTCTGTTAATAGCACGTATTTCTTCTGTACCCAACAGAATCAACAGATTTTGAAATTTCTTTAATACAGCAGATGTTGTTATATTCCCTCCAGAAACAGTAGAAATTGAAGATCTGATGCAGTTCCAACTGTTAATATGCCTGGTGTTATTTATTGACTGTCGTAAAAGGAAAATAAATTGTGATAGATCGCTTAGGATGGAAAAAATATTAAAAATAAACTACTAATTTTAGGTTAGAATTCCAACTAACAAAAAGCATCTTATTTTATTAGATTAAGCCAATTAAAACTTTATTAATAATGCACTGAACAAGATTTTAGTTGATAGTACAGAAATTAAGTAGAAATTTTAATAAAATTGACATAATATTCGATAATATTAGAAAATACATATTTTTTAAGTTAATTGTGATGTCACCCCTGCCACTTTTTAAACTGAGTGACGTCACCGTGCCTGCGCGCGGGCATACCATTCTCCTTATACCATGGGTGCAGGTACGTCAAGAAAAGTATACAAACAGCTGTCACAACTAACCTCAGAATTGTGCATTTTCTAAGTTTTTGGAATATTATGTCGCTTTTATCACAAAATTTCTGCAGTGCATAATTATTAATGATTTAATTACCTTGATCTACAGAGGCTTTATAGAGACAGAGGCGACAATAGGTGATCAGCATTTTGATTGGTAGTAGAGGTCACGTGGTATAAAATGAGGCTAAAATTTTTAAACAGATCATGTGCATATCATATTACTAACATAACCTTACATTTTTAGTTTTTGTAAATTACTTTTCAATTTTAATTTTAATTTTTGTAGTTTCAGCTTGGAACCATTATAACATTTAAAATCTCTTTCAGAAAGTAGATATAGAAAGTTTCAATATTGTAGATCATTAAAAATAGACTGCTAATTATAGGTTGGATTTCCAACCAACAAAAAGAATCTTATTTTATTAGATCAAGGTAATGACTCTTCAGTAATAATGCACTGAACAAGATTTTAGTTGATAGTACAGCAACCAAACAGAAATTTTGATAAAAGCGACATAATACTCATAGTATAAGGATAATGGTATGTCAGGTTGCCGTCCAATTTGCGTATCTACTGCGCATTACGTCACTCAGTTTAAAAAACATCGAAAGTCAGTTGAAATCTCGCACGTTTAATTTTTATTTTAATATTTTTAATAGTGTTAACGAATAGCAACATGCCTGCTTCTGCTGTGACTGGGTGTAACAATTATTACACGAAGATAAAAGGTACTGATATCAAGTATTTTACATTTCTCCGCGTTGAAAAGCTCGCGAAAGTATATAGATGAACGATACAATTAATTTGAAAAATAGCAGGTTAATTTTTTATTTTGCCGGTGTATCCTTTTCATTGTATATTGCCTGTTTATAGCACGTATTTCTTCTGTACATTTCAACCCAACAGAAGCAACAGATTTTGAAATTCCTTTAATATAGCCAGATGTTGTTATATTCCCCCCAGAAACAGTAGAAACTTAAGATCTGATGCAGTTACAACTGTTAGTATGTATGGTGCTGTTTCTTCAGTGTCGTAAAAGGAAAATAAATTGTGATAGATCGCTTAGGTTGGAAAAAAATTAAAAAATAGACTACTAATTTTAGGTTAGAATTCCAAATAACAAGAAGCATCTTATTTTATTAGATTAAGCCAAATAAAACTTTATTAATAATGCACTGAACAAGATTTTAGTTGATAGTACAGGAACTAAGCAGAAATTTTGATAAAATTGAGATTATATTCGAAAACTTTAGAAAATACATATTTTTTAGGTTAATTGTGACGTCACCCCTGCCGCTTTTTAAACTGAGTGACGTCACCGCACCTGTGCGCGGGCATACCATTCTCCTTATACCATGATAATACTCCAAGAACTTAGAAAATGCACATTTTTGAGGTTAGTTGTAATACCACGTGCACGGCACTAATTGTCCTGTCATAATTAGATATTCCTGATTATTTTGTGCTGTCATACTGGAGTATTCTTGTGCATCTTTCAATTTATTGGGATTTATTAAACGTATGAAAACTATTTGTGATTAGTGATTGTGATAAAATAGTTTCCCGGTATGTGGATTTCGATTAAATAAAATAGCCAACAAAAAGCAAAAAGAGAACAAATTTGCAAGTAAATCACTTGCTAATCGCACATAACTTTATCTTTTATGGAATTACATTAAATAATACGTAGATATCATTCAGACGTGGTTCCTGATAACTTCAGCAATACAAATAACGAAAGTATCACTCTCAACAGAAGCTTATTCAGTTTTAGAAATGAAGGTTTCGTTAATATGCATCGAATTAAGCTTTATATAACTTCACAACCGTTGGAATTGTCACGAACTTCAAGCGACGATACAATACCTAAAGAATCAAATCCAGTGATTTTTCAGAAATTAAAAAAGAAGCAGAAATTAGAAAAGTGAGAAAAATTGTACAAAAGAAAGATATTATTCTCATTCAAATCTTATCGTAATAAATTACAACATTGTAAAACTAAAATTAGATAGAAAGGTAGAAAAATTTGTGGAAAAGAAAGACATTATCTTTGAAATCATATCGTAATAAATTACAAAATTGTAAAACTAATAGACAGAAAGGTAAATGAAAAACATTTTTAGAAAGCAATTATTGCCAATTTGAAGTGCCTCCCTCACACCTACATTTTGTATTGTATACAATCGTGCATATACTGCATGTGATTATAATGATAATTTTTCTTATATAATATATTTCTATATAATAGAATAATATTTCTTATATATTTACTGTACCCCATGTAATGTAATGGAATTTTGTTTATATTAATAAATAAATTAATAGATGTTAAAAACTGTCTGTGTCTTTCGCTTATTGTTTATTTGTTATTCTGTAGATGAGAACCATCAGATGGGATAAAGTACATATTTTTATAAACTAAATTTTGATTAGTTTTGCTTCAAATTAAAAATTTTTTTTTAACTGATATCTATATTTTATGTCGGCATAATTTATACAATCATATTTAGGTATTAAGCATAAGAACAAATCTTTCATTCCTCATTCATTCAGTTAAGAAAATTATTAATCTTTTCAAATTAATGTGCTTACGTGCGGATCATGGGCATCATATTACTAACATAACCTTAAATTTTTAGTTTTTGTAGATTTATTTTCAATTTTAATTTCGGCAGTTTTAGTATGGATCCATTATAACATTTAAAGACTCACTCAGATAGTAGATACCTATATGTAAAGTTTCAATATTGTAGATTATTGAAAATAGACTACTAATTATAGGTTGGATTTCTTACCAACAAAAAGCATCTTATTATTATTATTAGATTAAGGCAATTAAAAGTTCATTAGTATGCATTGAACAAAATTTTAGTTGATAGTACAGGAATCAAGCAGAAATTTAAGAAAAATTTACATAACATCTGAAAATTTTAGAAAATGCATATTTTTGAGGTTAGTTATGAACGTTAAATACAAAATTAATTTTCTTCGTTATTATAATAAATTAAAATATTCTAGACTTTCCTTAAATTACATTAATAATTATAACATTATAATACGAATGTTTCAATAGTGAACTAAATAAAACCAATCTAAAATTAAACTATTAAAATATGCTTGCATCATCTTATAAATTTAAAAGCGCCATTCATTTTTCTTAAAATGTAGCCTCATTTTGGTGGGCGTGGCCTTATTGTCGTCTCTGTCTCTATAAAGCCAGCCTCTGTACTATTTACCATGCGACATCCAGTGTTGCCATCCGCAAGAAACATATATACAAATAATGTTGGCAACACTACAAACTCTTAAAATCCCCATTTTTAAACATGTCACTGTTTACATTTACACAATATAATATATCATCATTGTTTATAATAAACAATGATATCATGCAACATAATCATATCAGGGAGTGCTTACCAAAAGGACCATGGTCAAAAATGTTACAAGCACTTCCAATTAGTGGGGTCGGATAGCTGAAAAAAACTTCACATCTGGCAACCAATGCGCCCCTTTGGATTCTGATAGTATATGGATAGACGAGTCTAAAAAGCCCGGGACCAGAGACAACAGAGACGTGCAACTACTTGAGAAAATTTACTCCCGACTACTCATTTGGGCGATTGAAATGTAAGGTGAGAGAAGAGGGCGCAAAGTGCCGCATAGGCGCCAAATTTAAAACTGATCCGTTTTAGAATTCTCATAATTTTTAATTATTATTGAATGTTTTAAATATCGACTTGTTGCATATTTCACTATACAGTGAAATATGCACCAAATCAATTATTAAAACATTCAATTCAAATTAATAGTGAATATTATAATTATACTTACCATATCATTTTTTTTAATCTGCCGATTCTTTCAGTGGTTTGTGGGTAAAAAAAGATTTAAAATTCGTTAATAAATTGTATAGATCTTATCGAACTCAAATAAAAACAAACAATATATTGTACGAAATTGCAAAATAACAATAAACATAACATGTGCTTACATATTGCCCCTCGCACAAATATTGCTAGTGTTAAATACCGAGAAAAATATGTAAGCTATAGAAGTAAATAAGAACGTTAAAACTGTTACGGTTTTGTTTTCTCCGTTAATACTGCGTATCATGCACCCGTCAAACTATCGCTAATTCACCATGGATCGTTCAGGAAATCTATGTTAAACCCGAAATGGTCGATATATGGTCCCTTAGCTTAGGCAACCAGGTATAGAACACAGAACATAAAGGTAGAGAAATGTGACTTCTATAGAAATTGATGGAAACAAAGAAACAGGTCAGTGTTGCCAGTTCAGCTTTCGCGTGGGAGCAGGGCAATTTAGTAAACTAGTAGGGGCGAGTGGGTTTGCTGTCCAGGGCAGTGGGCACGGTAGGCCTGTACCTGCACCGTAAATAATTTAATAACAAGCATGTCACATTTTAAATGGTTAAGAATGGGATTAAAATTGGCCGGAATAGTAGGTAGGCGATACGGCAGTGCGCAACAAGCAAATTTATTTAGGTAAAATGAACTATATTTGAGAAACAAGAAATATGTCACGCGAAGTAGAAGAGTCTATAAAATATTACTTTCATGGAAAAGCAGAATATTTCAGAGTTAAAATTTCAGTGCAAGTCCCCAGTGAAATAGGTTAAAATACCCGTTTTAGTGATTAGATTTAATTTGCATATCAAAACGTTTTGAAACATCCAACTTTTCCGTGGATAGTGATAATTTACACTCTTATTTTTCTAATGACATGTTGCTTGTTTCTTAAACGTAGCCCATTTTACTCAAATATACTTATTGCACACTACTATATCGTCTTTCCACCCTCGCCAAATATTATTAATTCCATCGTTAATCCATTTTTCTTCAATTTTAAGAATTATGATAATGCATTAGTACATTATATAGCAAGGGAGAGCAACGCGTTATTCTTTCTAAAGGCCGAGGGCTACAAATACGCAGAAGAACAATAGCTTCTCTCACGGGCTATATAAACTACTTTTTCCCACGACAGCGAGTAGAAAAATCAGAAAAAAACAATATTTTAAAAATAGAAGTAGGGCGAGTTGCTTTATTCACCAGTTAATCCACCAGATGTGTTTTATCTTATTCTAACCTCGGAGATAGAATGAGATAAAACACATCTGATGGATCCACCGGTGAATAAAGCAACTCGCCCATACCTGACAACACTTATTAACCCTATATTAGTAACCTTTGGATCATTTCTATTCACATAAAGTAATAAAAGCTCCCTAGAGCAATTTATGGCCACTTTATTTACCGAGAGGAAAAATGTTTCACTTCTGTTTCAATTTCGACACCATAAAAATCGATTTCTACTCCCTGACGTGGAAAAACATATTTACATATTTCTGAAATTAGAATTTAAGTTTGCCTCAAATAAGGATATACTTGTATATTTTTTTTATTCGAGCATAACTTATTACCTAACAACAAAAATAAGAAACAATCCACATCATAAATCTTAGAATGAAAGAAATCGGTAAACCATTTAAAATATGAGATCATGCTTGTTTGTTTAATATGTACAATAATAAGAAGGAAAATACTAAATTGATTACCTACATACATAGATTTAAACTAAAAATGATTATAATGAATTTGAATTTTATTAAAATAAATCGTACATAATAACAAACATGATCTTTGGTCAACTATGATTAAATAATTAATAATTAATTAAGTTTAGAGATGTATCTCATAACCTAACCTAACCATCTTTAACAGAAATACATATTATAGTGAAAATAGAAAATAGATATGCCGGGCTTTGAGCATCTCCATCTAGAAAGACTGTCGAATATCAGCAATGTTATTTGTCGACATAGAGTAAGGCATCCTATCCCTGTTGAGACCCGTTGTAGGCACTGCTATTACATGGTTGTATAGAAGATTCATTCGGCTCGTCGTCTTATTTTTACTGTATGAATATCCATCGGCAGCCATAAATAATTACTAATCGCCCATGATTTGAAGTAACCACCTGTAAAAAATTTATATAAAATTAAATTTATAATTACAAAATTAAAAATTAAACAAAAGAATTTTGTTAATCGTGTGGAAATAAAGAAAATCTACTTTAAAAGAAGTTGGAATCAAAGCGTCTTTGCATATTTAAAAAAATCATAATAGGTATACAGTGTTTAACAAACAGAATACATGAACACATGGTCATGTTAGTTCACATAATTTTCACCCTTTGTTTTATAATAAACATGTGCATCTATATCAGTTCATTTGTGGATTGTACATGTACCGTACAATGTACAAGTGACCAATAGTTTAGAAATTTAGAATGTATTTTTGAAACTACGTAACGTAAGATTGGAAAGTCGAATTATGCTAGTCGTCGAATACTGGAAAATTGTTTAAGTGCTATTTAATAATTTAAAAAACATCTTATAAAAAGGTAGTTTGAATCTCAGAACATTTGTCCGAGGTATGGGCAGTCGGTCTTTATTACATAATATACAATATATCAAAACATGTATTTCTTAAAAAAAGCCGGCGAATGATGAGTTGTGTTTAGTACGGATGAACCAAGAACCAAACAATCAGTAATAATAAAATAATATGTAATATTACTTACCTCAAATAACGAATTTTCGTATTTGGAAATTGGAGAACAGGCACTTTCTTCAGGTTAGTGTTAATTTCTTTCCACAGAACACAATGGAAACTTTTTTCTAAGAGATACAAAGACACGTTTTTTTAAAAAGTTCTTCAGAATAAGAAAATGTAAACTTTGACGCACATTAACGACAGTCAGCTATTTTTGTCACGAGTTCCATCTTCATTTTTGACACTCGCGGGAAATACAAAAATATCATCTTGCAACGCCACCTAACGTTACTCCTTGCCTCATTGAACTGGCATCACTACTGCGCAGGACGAGTTTTGTTGCCCGATTTCCAATACAAGCTTCACCCCCGTGGTATAGAAGGACCAGGAGTGTTGGTTGACGCCTTTCTGAATATCTTGCGCTATAATAAATAAATTCAGTAGGTAAAGGTTCAGGGGCGCGCGCAATCACACGACATAAATGTTATTCTTATAAAATTAATAGCGTCTCTTTTAAATGAGCTAGAGGGTAGCAATAAAAAGCCCCAGATAGCTGATTTTTAGTACTACATTATGGATAGGTCGTAGTAGGCGTTTTATTGATTTTGGTTTAGTTATTCCTGTCGCCCTCCCCAAGTGTTAGCCTATTCTATTGTTTCCTGGGCCGATCGATGTTAGTGATTTTTCTCGCGTATGTAGTGGTATAATTGGGATCGCAGAACCTCGAATCGACTCTTCGGAGTGGATTTAAAAAAAAAGAGCGTCTTGTCGGTGCGATTGCAGTGGAACGAGAAGGTAGCCATCTTCTGTGCAAGTGGAATTATTGAATTCTGGTATCATCCTGCGGGGATCCATCCATTTGGTATAATAGGAATGCTAGACTTTCGTTAATTAGTTGTGGAAGCTTGGTACTTGAGGTATTTTTACGGATATCTGACCCGTTCCGGGGATTTGAGGAGTCCACTATCATCATTGTGGTGAGAAACACCGCAGACCAATAATTGACGAATTATTGACGGTGGAAAACTACCCTAGTAAGAGGTAATTAAGCTTTCCTTGTTTCTTTTTGTTAGCTAGTGAATTCGCTTAACTAAGTGTGGTTATGAATACATTTTAGGGTTTGGGGTACAGGGTACTCCCTACGAAGGCTGTTGTATGGTGTCTCAGGATCTGGTATTTCATGCTGGTCCAGGATAGGGTTATCGTGGCATCGAGCACTCCACCTCATTGGGTTTTGGGAATCGGAGATACCTTACAGTGGCAGTAGTGGTTTCTACGGAGCGGCATGCAGTGTTGTTAGCCTCGACAGTAGGATTGATAGGTCCCTGGTTTGGATTCGACAGCTCCACCCTTGGAAACGTCACAGGAAGCAGATAAGCTTTAATTAATAATTTATACCGATCTCGTACTAATTTATTTTAACGTCCAGAAATATTGTCTTGCTCCCATTTTTAGATTTAAGACTAAAAAGTCATACGGTGCATTCTCTTAGGATAGAGTTATAGCTTCGATTTAATAACCACGTGTTTTATTTAATCAGTTTATATTAAAGGTTATGATAATTACGATACCATATAGTATGTAGTATCGTTAGCTTACTATACGTCAAATCCCCTACGTTAGGGAGGGTTACTAGTTACTACATGTTACAAGTTACAATTTATTCCGAGTTTGTGTGATACTGATTTGATTGTATTTCATATTCTATACCTGTATATCTAGTCAGAGTTACCAGCTAACGTATTTTATTATTTATTATTAGTCTTTAAGAACAAACAGTGTACGCCCTCCGTGAATTCACGAAAGGTAAAACCATAAAATTAAGTCATGACATAACACAGTCAAAGGGTAGCGGTATATTTATATAGGTATATTTATATTATTCAGTAATTATCTGATAAGGTCAATCCTTAGATTTATTTAGCGGAATATCTCAAATATTTGTGTAGTTCGAAATATTTAAAGTGTGTGTTAATAAATAATTGATTGTATATTGAAATAAGTTCTAGTTTTCTTTTAGATGATAATTGAACATCACATTTCCCGTTTTGAGTTGTATGCAGGTTATCTCTCCTAAACGATAGGCTGAAAACGGGTGGCGCTCTTGTATAAATTTACCCACTCCCATCTGGTCGGCCAGCCGTATTGTAGGAGGGAAATAAACCTTTTTGAATTAGAACTTATATATATTTTTTTTCCACCCGTAACTTCCGAAGGCGGCGAACCTGAAAAAAAGGGTCGTAGCAACTTACCTAGTAATATTTCAAGCTTGAACGATATAATAATATATTATAAAATACAAATAATAATCTTAAGATAGAAATATTCACATCTAATTACATATTTAAGTCTGGCTTTGGTGCAAGTTCCAGAAAAGGCAGTTTATTCCCGATCTACAAGGCGTTCGGTGTTTAGAGGCATACCGATTCGAATCTTTCCACACATGATACCACTCCTAGAACAAGGGCGACAAGGCGCTTGATTGATATGGTTTATAATAAAGAAGACCATATAAATTAACTTCTTTCTCAACATTAAGTTTCAATACAAATAATTTCCCAGAGTTGATTATTAAGTAATCATTACTTGAATTGACCGAATAAAATAACGATGTAGGTACCAATCCTTTGTGAAATGTCGACTGCAAATCCTATGACTTCGAAAAGAATCTCCGCTGTACACAATTCCCATATTTTCTTGCCATATCTTTGACCTGTAATATATTTTTATTATATTGTTGTATATTTATTTTTATGCAGATATACTTACTTTTTTAAGACTGAGGGAAAATAATGCATTTTTTCAACCTCCGGGTCCTCAAATCCGCATACAAGGCATAGTGCACGTTGTGATGACATTTTCGTCAACTAAACAAATAAAAATAAATAAATAAATAAATATTCGACACCACGTCCACGTTCTGTGGTAAATAAAAAAACAAAAAAACATTAGAAAACAATCTAGTCTGGGGTGTTATTACATAGCAGTCCTTGTGTGTTTTGATATTTATGGATTTCAAGAAAATATTACCTACCTCTGATAAAGAATATCGCAACGAACAACAATGCAAATGCAAATCAAAACAAAATCACAAAACAATAATCAAAATGGCCACAACACAAGCACACATAAATTTGCGAGCGCATGGCGCATGCCCAGTTTGCCACCGTGCTGCACTCTACCTTCACCTTACAAAATGTGGAAAGGAGATAGCCCTATAGTATATTCATTGCTTAAGACAAAGATAGTAAATTTAACTTAATATCGGACAAATTTTCCTATGAAGTTGCAAGTCTCTGTTGTCTCTGCCGGGACACAAATTTTCCTGGCTCTCGAGCGGTGGTTATGACGTAATCAATATGGCCGCCAAAGTTTTGCGACACGCTTCTACATTTCCCTGTATAACTCGGGTTTGTATTTTGATATTGACCTATATTATTGGTGATTATTAATGAGAAGAAAACGCGCTTTCCAATGGTATATTTGACATCATTGTTTAGGTTCATAATACTTACCAGAAATATTTGTAACTTTATTAAAATGTTTGTTTTTATTTTGATTTTTTCGAAACATTTTACAAAATAACTTGGAATCCGTTACATGTGGCTGAAAACGTATCCTACACTTTTTTGTTCGTCAAAAAAATACCTTTGGAGCGGTATATATGAAAGGATTATAGGCCTTTGTTATTTGTCTTTTCAGCTACCTGTGGCACACTGATAAGAACATAAAGAGTTCGAAACCGGTCTGTGTCTGGTGGAGAGAGAAAAGACAAATATCAAATTTGGCTACCAATTTTGGATTTATAGGTATAATTCAATGGGAGTAGGGGCCTTTGCCCGTCCAGTAGTTGTTTCCTATAATCCTATTTATTAAGCATGTTTTAGTCCATCAGGGCTAGAGGTCGCCGCTCTTGGTGCTTGCTTGGCAAGCCGCTATCGGTCACTGAGACATCGTCGATGTCTTGACTGGTAGTAGCAACTGACCACCAGAGGGATGTACTTATCCCTCACAGTTACTATGTGCTGGGTCTGCCATAGACCAGTTTGGTTTGCCTTTGTTATTTGTCTTTTCAGCTACCTGTGGCACACTGATGAGAACATAAAGAGTTCGAAACCGGTCTGTGTCTGGTGGAGAAAAGACAAATAACAAATTTGGCTACCAATTTTGGATTTATAGGTATAATTCAATGGGAGTAGGGGCCTTTGCCCGTCCAGTAGTTGTTTCCTATAATCCTATTTACTAAACAATGATGTCAAATATACCATTGGAAAGCGCGTTTTCTCCTCATTAATAATCACCAATAATATAGGTCAATATCAAAATACAAACCCGAGTTATACAGGGAAATGTAGAAGCGTGTCGCAAAACTTTGGCGGCCATATTGATTACGTCATAACCACCGCTCGAGGGCCAGGAAAATTTGTGTCCCGGACTTTTTAGACTCGTCTATCCATATACTACCAGAATCCAAAGGGGCGCATTGGTTGCCAGATGTGAAATATTTTGGTATAATTTTCAGCTAACCGACCCCACTAAATAGGTTATGCCGAGAATAGTATTATAGTGGCGTATAGAGAGCAGGCAACTGAAGAAAATGTAAAACGTCATGTCTTATAGGTCCAATATATTATTACATTGCACTCAGAATGATTATGTTATAGTAAAGGCCAACGTTGCAGCAGCTACGAAAAAGAATGTTTATAAAACTAATGTTACACTTTCTAATAACGGACACATATGCATAGGGAAACACATAAACTTTATGCTTCTTCGAGTTCCTCGAATGTGACTTCTGTCTTACAATTTTCAATGTATCTCTTCAGCCCTCCACTGACTTTCTTTCTTTTATGTATTGATCTTTCCATATTTTGATAGGTAGGACACAGTATAAAAATAATAAGTTGAATATGATACTGAATACTCAGAGAACAAACCTAACCTAACCTTAGTGTATTGTGGAGTAACTCTTGCCAAACATAAACAAAATATAGAGCGCCCTCTGTGTTTGGCGTGGCGAATTTTTTAAATATTGGTGTGTAATTTAATATTTCCAATGTTACAGTTGGCAACACTAGTTGCCGCAGCCAAAATTAGGACGAGGCGGTAAAAAGAGACCCGCGTGCCGTTTCAAGGGCGTTTTTCGTAAAGAAGGAAGAAGAAGTTAACCTTCAAATAGACACGTGAAGAATTTCTAGCAGGTCCGTCGCGGCGGAACGGTGCACTCTTTATCAGGGAAATAACACACATATCTAACCTGCCTCCGGCTAACGCCTCCGGCATCGCCTCCGGCTTCTAACACGCAATAATAGACCTCGTGCCTGACGGATTTAATAAAAAAAAACACAAGCAGGTGTAGGATTTGAACCCGGAACCCTCTGCATGCCAGCCCGGCTCGTTTCCGCTAGGCCATCGCACCACAGACAAAATGCGAGTAAAGCAAGAATAAGTTAATACCCGAGTTAAGATAGTTCAAATTTTGGGTAAACCTAGACAAAAATAATATAAAGCTAATTTTTGGTACAGATCATAATTGAGGGCTAAATAGTAATACACTAAAAGTCCTGGAGAATCCTCCTTCCGCAACCCAATTTTTCGTCCCCCAAACCTCCCCCTTTTAATATTTTGGTGATTTACTCGAAAACTATCCACTTTAAGGAAAAATGTCAAGTGAGCATTTTTGAAGATAACAAAATTTCCCTTCCAAAGACGTATTGCGAGCCCATATAGTACCACGTAATACACGCCAGTGGCGTATCAAAAGAAAGTCTGCCCCGAGATTAATTGAAATTTCTTGAAGGACACGTCGAATTTACTGATTTTAAACAAAAACTATAAGATTGTCGAAAAATATCGTTACCAATTTTTTTGTTTTTATTGAAACTGCTGTTTAATTTATACGTACATAACGTAAACATAAAATAAACAATTGAATTTAACAACGTAAACATAAAATAAACAACGTAAACATAAATGTAAACTATAAAATACTATTTACACAGTCAAGCACAAACACCTCAGGGGCCTTATTCTCAGCCAGTGGATTTCAGCGTTCCTATGCGAAAATCCGCCATGTTTCTACTGAAATCTAATAAGCCGTATTCTCGACCATTCCCTTCCTACGAAATTTCAGTAGAATACGAGCAATTTTGTTCTCCTGCTTTCCACCAAGCGAATTTTGTAATTTCAAGAGAATCGCATACGCATATAGTGTGCGCATAGTGTAATTTACTTTGCATTGTAGGCACAGATTAAGAAATGTTGTAGGTTAACGAGGAGCGTTCCCATTCGTGTGAGAGAAGGTTCACTTCTCTCGATTTCGTCTCCTCGATGAGAATAAGCACCCAGTAGTTTAAAACTTCGCCCTTTCGGAAGGTCCGGGTCTCGCATCGAGTCTGGATTAGTGGAAGAGGGAGGGGAAGGAGAGACGACGGTTTGTGTAGGTGGAGGCGAGTCGTCATATGTTGTTGGGTCATCCACATCCTCGTCCTCCTCGTCCAGGACGATAGGGGTGGCGTTGCTGCAACTTCGCCCTTGGTAGAAGGATAGGATAGAGCACTTGAGCCCTGCCTTTCTGCAAGTGCACGGCCCTAAGCACCCTTTCTTGCATTTGCAAGCCACCATTTTAAGCAGGGTTTGAGGAGCGGGCTCTGCGCACGTTGTGACTGGCATGAGACCTTGTTCGCTGGTAGCCCATCCCCAGTCACACGGGTTTTTGTCGACCCCCAACCATATTTGTACCTGGTGATAGGTCCTCCAAGAATGATATTTTGCAGCCTCTGTGGTGGGGTGGGAGGCGGCCAATTTTACAAATGCTGAGTATCGCAGAGTGTTCAGCGTTCCCTCGTCTTCTCCGTAGAGGTTCATCAAGATTTTCTCGCCAGCATTTCCTACTTCTTCCTGGTTGGAGTTTGGATCAAGGAATATGCTGGCGAGGGTCTATTCAGTGGGGTTTCTTTTGAAGACGTTGCACCACTTCATCTTGCCTTGCCAGAAAAGGGTAGAGGTGGTGTCACACCCACTGATGGCATTCAGGAACAAAACCGTCTGTGGTACTTGCATTTCTCCACATGTGAAGGAATTTGCTGGATATTGGGCGCACTCTGACCCACCTCTGCCGCCTTTCTGAAAGTACACGTTCGTATGTAGAGAGCTTAAGCCGTTGAGAAGGACCAGTAGGTTCTTCGAGAGGGCAGTCCTCATATCAGCATCGCCGTCTTCTTGAGTTTGATGTACCTTGATACCATGCCTCTCAAATTCAGTACGCATTATGGTGATCAGTAGACGTTTGTTAGATACATTTGAGAGCCAGTTTTGCTTGGGAGACTTGATGGGTGTTGATTCATCAAACAATATGTCACTGCAGGAGACAGAAGCAGAGCGTCGCAGGCGTTCAGCTGATTTAGTGCTCCTCATAGCTGCATTTTGTGGGTATCCATCAAAAGCCACAGCTACGTTTTTACCAAAGCAGTTGACAACGTAGCTGACGTATCCCGCCACAATGGCTCTGACTGAATCATATATATGTATATTCAACACATTTCATTGTAAATAAAACAAGAAAAACGGTACCTATGTAATTTTGTTTGTTTAATGAATTTTCGGTATTTGTCCATATGTTACATCTAAAATGTTAATTTCAAATTCTTGCACGTTTTTTTTAAGAAATATATACCAACATTATTCAGTACAATGTTTTCCCAAAATCCGATGTTATACTATTGTTTCGTTATTGAGGAAACTATGAGGCCTAGAGGCACCATTTTGGGATCAAATTGAAGCTAATTCAATTATCTACAACTTCATTTTCATGACTTTTCTCTAGGAGCATTAGTTTAGTTGGTACGTGTCTTAGAAAATGACCCTACCGATAAATTTTCACTTTTTAGAAAAAATTGCCGATCTTTCACTGGCTGTATCTCCGCAACCAATGGACCTAGAGAGCTGTGGTTGGGCTAAAATTGTAGCAAATTTAGTTTTCTTTACAAAAGTATAGAATGAAGGTACCCGAAAAACGCTTCAAGTTATTATTTAAAAAAAAAAAATGCAACAAGTGTCAGAATTTCGCAGTTTTTCGAGCACCACGGGAGTAGCACAGGGTTTTCAGTGTTGCAAACTTGGGTATAAACTACTCTTAGGGGTCTTAATAATATATAAAACAATCGTAGATACATGCGCGTTTGCGATGTTTGCCTTTTCTTGTGTCTATATTGACTGGCCTAATATTGGTAGTAAAAATTAATTTGCTCCAGATTTACGTAAAGCTGAGAAGTCTCGGATAAACTTTTAATTTTTTTTGGCTGAAGTAATTGCGATGAACTTCTAAAAGATTCGCAAGTAGACCACCTTTTAATGGTCGTTTTAAAGAAAAATGTTTCTTCTAAAAAAATGATGCTTAGATCAAAAAAACTGAGAATAAATAGCAAAAAGTATACTTTTTAAAAGTAACCCTTCATTTGATACGCCACTGGTGGGTGCCATGTGCTACTGAATATGGATTGCGAAACGTCATTGGAAGGGGATTTTTATCAGCTTCAAAAATGCTCACTTGACATTTTTACGTAAAGTTGATAGTTTTCGAGAAAATCACCAAAATATTAAAAGGGGGGGGTTTGGGGGGCGAAAAAAGGAGGTTGCGGAAGGAGGATTCTCCAGGACTTTTAGTATGTTGCAATTTAGCCCTCAGGCATGATCTCTACCAAAAATCAGCTTTATATTATTTTTGTCTAGGTCAAATGCTATCTTGACTCGGGTATAACTTCTTCTTCCTTCTTTACGAAAAACGTCCTTGAAACGGCACGCGGGTCTCTTTTTACCGCCTCGTAAATTAGGTGCATATGGTCACGTCACGACCGCCATGTTATGACGTCACTCTATTTGTTTACTTTTTTGACATTGACAACAGCGGTGTCAAAGCGACAAGAGCGTGATTGTTTACTGCCCGATTACTGTTTATTACTCGTAAATTCGTTTTAACTTTTGATATACTATGGAAAAACCTGATTTAAAGTTCTCTAAATACTGCTTAGTGCCACAATATGAATCAAATCTATTAGAACACCGGAAAAAGTATTTATTTCATTACCAGTGGGATCAAGTGCTAAACTAAAAGAAAAAAGAAAATTGTGGTTGCGAGCTATGAGACGAAATGAAAATGAGATATCTGAAAACACTAGAGGATTTGTTAATTTGTTTGTAAAGACCATTTCAATGTAATTATTTACCTAATAATAAATAATATGATACTACACTACACTATGTACCACTGCACTACACTAGTGTAATAGTTTTTGAACAAAGCTAGTGAGAAATATTTTTATTAATAAATAAAAGGTTAGGTACCATGTTAATGGCCTATCTACTCTGTATTGAAAGCAAACCATATTTTTTTGTTCTTTTCAGCTGGAACAAGATATGAAAAAGTATATATGCGATATAAATTAATGGGTGAGAAGATATTTTTGAGAGATCAAATCGTTCCACATATATTATTATTTAAATGCCAAATAGATAGAAAACGTTCTTTAGAAACAACTGATATTGTCACTTTGTGCCTTTACGAAATCACTTTCAGCCATTGTAATAATAAGAAAACACTTCTAAACTATTGTATAAATGTTAATTGTGGCATTTCATAAATTAATTCTCTTCCTTTTCTTTTTTGGGATTTATTACCAAATTTCTTGAGATTCCTATCCAAAAAAAGTTGAATTATCTAAAAAATATTCAAATTAACCAGTTTAAAACTGGGAAATAACGTCTACGCCTTTGACGTAATGTCAGAGGATCAGTTAGAGGGTTTTTTGACAACTAATAGGAATTAAATTAATACAAAAATACTGCGCTGACGTTTCGGAAACTATATCCGTTTCTTTTTCAAAGTTTAGGCTTTAGATTTTTATGTAATATGTAGAATATTTTATGCCGGAATGGACGAATGGCGTAACGCCGCGCCGTCGGTCGGAACGTTTTAAAACATACGTGTCTCATGTCGCGCACGCGAAGTCACAACTAACTCAGATTTTCGAATATTATGTCGTTTTTATCAAAATTTCTTCTTGGTTCCTGCACTGTCAACTATAATCTTGTTCAGTTCATTATTAATGAAATTTTAATTGCCTTGATCTAATAAAGTAAAATACTTTTTGTTAGTTGGAAATCCAACCTATAATTAGAAATATATTTTGAATAATCTACAATATTGAAACTTTATAAATCCACTGTCTGAGAGAGTTTTTAAATGTTAATGGATCAAAGCTAAAACCACAGATTACTACAGATTGGACACTTAGAAAAGGAAGCAAAAATTAGCGAGAGATAGAATATTAACCCAGTTAAATGTCTAGCTGACGTATAATCAGTGTAAGTTTAAAGACACCTGCTAGCCCTTATTTTGGCTGTAACATAAACAAACAAACTCTCACACATATAATCAGAATGTAAAATAGACAGTAAAATATTTTAGTTGCCTTTAAGACACTCAATGCATCACATTAAAAAAAATGTATAGTACAGTTTAATTTAAGATCAAACAAACAAAATAATAATGTAAGTACTTCATTATAAGTTAATTTAATATGTGCACATAACTAACACAAAAAATGTTTTCTTTTTATTATTGTAGTTTCTGATGATGGTTATAAATAAATCGTTGCGTAGTTTTTTTTAGCTGTTTTACATGCGTTTGTTAATTATGTATGTGGCTGGTTCAATAATAAATATCTTAAAGCACATACAAAAAATATTTCTGAGGAATTTTCCCATGCTAATGAAAATTTTGATGAATCGCATTTATTTCTCCTTTAAAGCCTTATTGTGTATTCTTTAAGAAATACACAGCCCTATTTGGAAGTCTACGATCCCCTCATGACATTTTTTATAATTTTATATACTGTTTGGTGTATGGAAATGGAAACGATATTTTTTGAAAATTGAGAAATCTGCTGTTAGGCATCCTGGCAAAAGTATTTATCTACAATTAAAAATAATTTAAGGCCTGAAACATCCATGTGAAAATTTCCCTTCTGCTTATTTATTAAAGTTGTTTACTCTATAAGAATTTATTGTGTTATGAAAAACACGAATGTTAATTTTAAAACCAACCAACCTAAAAGAGAATAGAAAACTGTGCATACATATATTAATAAATTTATAATTTTTTTATTATTTATTGCAATAAAGGTTTAGAAACCCTTAAATTGGATCTAATTTCTCTTGCTCACAGATCCTAAAGGTCTCAACAAGGTAAGTATTTTAATTCTTTTTATATGCATTAGAAAAAAAGTTATTGGTGTAAAATAAACAGTCCTTCATAAACACGAAAATTCTGTTAAACCTTTCCCTAAATAAACGAAAATATTGCAGTTACAGAAATTAATTAATTTCTTTGGCAATAGCGCATTATCGTTGATGCTGGTGTAATAATGTTGCGCGTGGCGTCGATGTTATTAATCCGTTTAAAGCGGCGACTGAATCAAGGTCATACAGAGATAAGAAATATATCAAAGCTTCCGACTCGAGTGGCCAATCTGTTTGTAGTAATCTGTGTAAAACTACAAAAATTAAAATTAAAATTGCAAATAAATTTCCAAACACTAAAATCTTAAAGTTATTTTAGTCGTATAATGCACATGATCCATGCGATGCAACGACCAAACAAACTAATGAAGTATTTATAAATGACTTTGTTTAGGATTTATACAAGCATAATAATAAAAAAACATATCCTAATTGATATACTTATATTGATGTTTTATCTCTAAACATGCTATTATTAAATTCATTGGACTTTCTTTAATACATTATGAATTAAAAATTATAAAATTAAAAATTATAAAACTCAAAACGTCTAAAAACAAATTATTAAAAAAATTTTTAAAATTTGTTTTTAGACGTTTTGAATTTTATAATTTTTAATCCAATAGTATATCAATTTGGATATGTTTGTTATTATTATGCTTGTATAAATCCTAAACAAAGTCATTTATAAATAATGCATATCAAGCAAAGAAAGAGAATTGTAAAATAATGAAGTATGTCTATGACGTTCAATCTATGGCTGACGCAATGGAAAACATTCATCACGCCAACAACATTCAATATGTTATTTTTCTTGTTGAAACTCGTACTTATTTGAGTTTTTTTGGTGTTCGTTGTTCATCACCATATGCACTATATTCTTGTGCACAATATTACTTACCGATCTGCATATATTTAAATACCCATACTGAATCATTACTATTCTTAACTATATATTTAAAGGATACACGTTACTGGTGCTACATAGAGGAATATTAATGAGTAGAATAAATAATGACAGCTATCTTCAGTTAATAATTCTGTTAGGAATTCTCTGCTTATGCTCACTCTTCCTAATCTCTGATGTAATCTCAATGCACTAATTGCTGCATTTGCAATGAGAACTTTGTAATAGGAATTCTGAGCACTCCTGAAAAATAACTAAAATTAAAAAATTGTAAATTTAATTTAATTTAAATTTAAAATTGCGGGATACATTGCGATTGTCTACAGTTTCCTATAAAACAAATGGTTCAGTCTGTGTTTGTTATTCTTGTAATATTTATTATTCAATTTCATCAAACAAACAAAATACAGGCCCCATTTGATTAAATGTGGCCTGTACTATTTAAGAAGGAAAATTGTTTTCTTTAAAACCGGCCAGAAAGTTACTTTTAGGCCAGAAAATCACAATTTATCGAACTGCGGCCGATAAAATGACAGTTGCTATGGTGAAAGTCCTGTAAAAGTTTTACAGCTCGCTCACCATAGCAACCGAGTGTTTGTATTCTTTAAAACTATAAAATAGGTAACTTGACATATTTTGACGTTTAGTTGAAAATGTGACAGTTGTTATAAAATGGAATTTCGAAATGACGATTGCGAATTAATGGTACAATACTGTGTCAGTTTTAAAAAAAATATTGTACCTAACACGTCCCAAAAGTGCTTTTACTGGACACGCAGGCTTCCAGGACTCGCCTGCGGCTCGCCCTGGAGTTTGCCTACCGGTCCAGTAAAATGCCAGTTTCGGGACTTGTTACGTAAACTACTATTATTTCATCCCGTCCGGAAAGTACAACATTACAGTACTCATATGCGGCCGAGAAGTGAGGTATTACATTACGGTACTAGAGACTAATGTACCGGAAGCCATCAGAAATTCATTAAAAACCAATCAGAAACTGTTATTATACCGGTTATTTGACATACAAAAATTAACGTTAAATAAAAAAATAGTGCCAAAACCGTCAAATGTCAAATGATCTAAGAAAATAAACAGTTTCAAATTATACAAATAGACAATTAATGACGGGATGAAATAGAATATTATTCGATACACGTCCGTTAGGTGTTGTTCCAGTCTCGTTTAGATATTCTGGACTCGGTTCCTTTGTTGCTTCGTCCATAATATCTACTCGACTGTAACTTTATCCTATACTATACTGTTACTATAGTACTAACTGCACAGCAACGAACTGCGTAAAGATACTTTTAACAGCACTAATAGCGTTATAAAAATCAACAAAAGTTTTTGAAAAATAAATTTGTAAATAAACAATTCCTGATATACCATTTATCTTGGATACTAGTGTAACCATAGTATTATATGATTTTAGACTTTTGACTTGTATCGTTCTTATGAAGAGATATCATTAAAAAAATTTTGACAGTTCTAACAACCAATTAAATTTCGTTATTTCTTGTCATGTGACACAAATCACCCAATCATTTCAACATTACACTGATAATACCATCCAGGGAAATTTTCAATCACTATGACAACAAAATTACTTAACTTTGACGACTTCATAATAACTGCCAAATAAATTTCAAAATGTCACGTTTTGGCAATGCCAATTCTCAATCTATAAACTTTTAATAAATAAATAATTGTTTTGTTATGTTGCGACATTTTGATTTAATTTTTTCAAAAAATTTTCTGACCGAATATCCCTCAGACATTGACAAATGCCTCATAATTTTATGACAACCTCAAGCAAGTTGCTTTCGATTGTCATAAAATTATCTCATACATTTATCAATCTCTTACGGATATTATAGCTGAAAAGTTCTACAGTGTGCCACGCTTAAGAGTGAAACACCCTTATAACTTTTTTCATTTTTAGCCGATTTCAACCAAATTGCATTCAAAGATAGAGTTCAACTTATGGCCCAAAAGTCATTTACCCCTTACTAATGCAAAGCCACGTACGATATCAAAATAAACAGGGAAAATCAAAAAACATATTAGGCATTTTTTTATAAAAAATTTAATTAATGAAAATTGTTCAGAATTGTTCAAAAACTTTAAGTCCAAAATTTTATCAAAATCAAAAAATATTAATATTTTATTGTCTAAAAGTTATTTGTGGCATCTTTCTGTATTTTCTTTCTGTTCTTATTTGGGATTTACGGCCCCACTTCTGAACATTAATCTGATAATCTGAAAAATATTTGGATTATTTAAAAAATAACCTTTACGCCTGTGACTTTACGTCAAAGGAACAGTTAAAGGTTGGTTTTCTGACATAAAATATAATTAAAATAAAATAAAAACAATTATGTTTTGCAGACGTTTCGGAAACTTAGTCTGTTTCCTTTCTCAATGCTAAATAGTCTTTCTCTTGTGTAATTCGTGAAATTACACAATTTTAATGTTTATATTAGCTTTGTTCGCGGTAGTAATCCCGAACGTATTCAGACATCAGATTCATGCGCAGTTTGAAACTGGGCGTTCGCGGTGCACAGAATACAAGTTAGGGATTAAAAATTTTGCGTTCGCGGAGCACAGATTTATAATTTTGAACTTGTTCGGAATGTGTCCAATGCATCCCCGGACACGGGCCAGAATTTCGAATCCGACGCATGCGTATCGCAGTATTATGTTATTTATGTTGTTGGCCTGTCAGTGTTTGTGGGGTTATGTTATACTATTTTATTTGTTTAATTTCCTTAATCCTTCCTTTTATCTTTAACGCGTTATTTATCAAGGTAAGCACATTATAATGCATGTTATAGGATATTTTTAAGTGTATGTTATATTTTTAGATACCAAGAGCAGAACTGAACACAGAATGCGTTCATAAAACGTTCGCGGATTAGTTAAAATTCGAGAAGATTCAGAACTTCGCATGCGCATTTGAAATGTTCGAGATGAGTTCGGTATTAATTCAGAATATGTTCAGGATTGCTACCGCGAACAAAGCTATTATAACCATAGATACTTACTACGCTCACAGAAAAGTTGATTAGATTAGATATTCAAGTTGCTAAGTTCTTCTTTTAGCATCGGTAACCACATTGTACAACAATCTACAGAATAATTTGATACGCATTTGTCTTCATTTAGCAAAATTATTGCAGATTCTTTAATTTTTCTCTTTTTACTGTCCGGTTCTTTTGTTAAAATTTTTGCTTCATTCCAATTTATTGGATGTCCGTTTTCGAAAGCGTGTTCACAAATTTTTGATTTTTCAATTTCATTTTTTCTAATATAACTTTTGTGTTCGCCCAATCTTACATTGAAGGGTCTGGATGACTCACCAACATAATATTTGTCACATTCACAACACGGAATACTGTAAATACAGTTTTTTGAATTTTGATCACTATTAACCGGTTTTGTTTTTGTAAGTATAGATCTTAAAGTGTTAGTAGTTTGAAATACAGTTCTAACATTAAATTTATCACCGATAGTGCGTAGCTGTTCAGATAATCCCTGTACATAAGGAATCATTGTTACTGTTGTGTATTGCCGTTCGGGTACTTGTTGGCGCTGATTATTAATTCTATTTTCAATATTTGTCAATGTTCTATCAACAAAGACTTCTGGGTACTGATTGTTAATTAGTACATTTTTAATAAATATTTTTTCTGTATTTAATATTTCTTCAGTAGAAGAAATTGTTTTTGCCCTATCATATAAACATTTTATAACACCTCTTTTAACACTTTTTGATTGATTCGAGTTATAATTTAGATATCTATTTGTATGGGTTATTTTTCTGTAAACGCTAGTTTCAAATCTATTGTTAACTTTTTTAATTAAAATATCTAAAAATGGCAATTCATTAGTATTTTCTATTTCCAATGTGAATTTAATAGATGGTTCTTTATCGTTAATATTTTCCAAAAAGCTGTTTAATAAATGGATTCCGTGGGGCCAAATTGCAAAAATATCATCAACATATCTCCACCAAATGACTGGTTTATATATATAATTTTGAACATATTTACTTTCAAAATCTTCCATAAATATATTACTTAATATTGGAGATAATGGAGACCCCATTGCCATACCGAAATCCTGCTGATAAAAGTCATTTTTTAATTGAAAATATGTTGTTTTGATACAAATTGTCAATAATTCCATAATACTATTTACACTAAGTTTAGTTCTATCTGCCAAAGTATTATCGTTTGATAATTTATTTTTTATTATTGACAATGTTTTGTCAACCGGAACGTTAGTAAAGAGACTAACTACATCAAAACTGACCATCAAATGTGTATTATTAATATCATTTTCGTGAAGTTTTTCTAAAAAATGTTTACTGTTCTTAATATATGAATCAGTATTTCCAGATAACGGATTAATGATTTTGAGTAAGAATTTTGCCAAACTGTGACATGGTGAATTGACAGAACTAACAATTGGTCTTAAAGGCATGTTTGGTTTATGTATTTAAGTGTCAAAATTTTTGAATCATAACTATTTGTATCTAAAATGACTGTAGCATTACCTTTGTCTGCTGGTAAAATTTTTATGGTATTATCTGATTTCAAGGAAGTAATGGATTGCTTTTCTTCCGAACTCAAATTATCCTTAATTTTAAATTGTTTCTCTAGAACAATTTTTGATCGTACGCGATACTCATTTCCTTCATCTGGTGGTAAGTTTTGTGCAGTCTTTTCTATAGCCGCTATTATATCGAATTTTGGTACTGATTTTTTATTTACCGCAAAATTTTACCAGCAGACAAAGGTAATGCTACAGTCATTTTAGATACAAATACTTATGATTCAAAAATCAATAAAAAGCAAAATTTATAGAACTCTTTTTAAATATAAGAATGACTTTAATGACTTTGAACGCAAAAAACTTACTCCACATTATAGTAAACCTCCTCATTTTTATGGCTTACCAAAAATACATAAACCAAATATGCCTTTAAGACCAATTGTTAGTTCTGTCAATTCACCATGTCACAGTTTGGCAAAATTCTTACTCAAAATCATTAATCCGTTATCTGGAAATACTGATTCATATATTAAGAACAGTAAACATTTTTTAGAAAAACTTCACGAAAATGATATTAATAATACACATTTGATGGTCAGTTTTGATGTAGTTAGTCTCTTTACTAACGTTCCGGTTGACAAAACATTGTCAATAATAAAAAATTAATTATCAAACGATAATACTTTGGCAGATAGAACTAAACTTAGTGTAAATAGTATTATGGAATTATTGACAATTTGTATCAAAACAACATATTTTCAAATAAAAAATGACTTTTATCAGCAGGATTTCGGTATGGCAATGGGGTCTCCATTATCTCCAATATTAAGTAATATATTTATGGAAGATTTTGAAAGTAAATATGTTCAAAATTATATATATAAACCAGTCATTTGGTGGAGATATGTTGATGATATTTTTGCAATTTGGCCCCACGGAATCGATTTATTAAACAGCTTTTTGGAAAATATTAACGATAAAGAACCATCTATTAAATTCACATTGGAAATAGAAAATACTAATGAATTGCCATTTTTAGATATTTTAATTAAAAAAGTTAACAATAGATTTGAAACTAGCGTTTACAGAAAAATAACCCATACAAATAGATATCTAAATTATAACTCGAATCAATCAAAAAGTGTTAAAAGAGGTGTTATAAAATGTTTATATGATAGGGCAAAAACAATTTCTTCTACTGAAGAAATATTAAATACAGAAAAAATATTTATTAAAAATGTACTAATTAACAATCAGTACCCAGAAGTCTTTGTTGATAGAACATTGACAAATATTGAAAATAGAATTAATAATCAGCGCCAACAAGTACCCGAACGGCAATACACAACAGTAACAATGATTCCTTATGTACAGGGATTATCTGAACAGCTACGCACTATCGGTGATAAATTTAATGTTAGAACTGTATTTCAAACTACTAACACTTTAAGATCTATACTTACAAAAACAAAACCGGTTAATAGTGATCAAAATTCAAAAAACTGTATTTACAGTATTCCGTGTTGTGAATGTGACAAATATTATGTTGGTGAGTCATCCAGACCCTTCAATGTAAGATTGGGCGAACACAAAAGTTATATTAGAAAAAATGAAATTGAAAAATCAAAAATTTGTGAACACGCTTTCGAAAACGGACATCCAATAAATTGGAATGAAGCAAAAATTTTAACAAAAGAACCGGACAGTAAAAAGAGAAAAATTAAAGAATCTGCAATAATTTTGTTAAATGAAGACAAATGCGTATCAAATTATTCTGTAGATTGTTGTACAATATGGTTACCGATGCTAAAAGAAGAACTTAGCAACTTGAATATCTAATCTAATCAACTTTTCTGTGAGCGTAGTAAGTATCTATGGTTATAATATAAACATTAAAATTGTGTAATTTCACGAATTACACAAGAGAAAGACTATTTAGCATTGAGAAAGGAAACAGACTAAGTTTCCGAAACGTCTGCAAAACATAATTGTTTTTATTTTATTTTAATTATATTTTATGTCAGAAAACCAACCTTTAACTGTTCCTTTGACGTAAAGTCACAGGCGTAAAGGTTATTTTTTAAATAATCCAAATATTTTTCAGATTATCAGATTAATGTTCAGAAGTGTGGCCGTAAATCCCAAATAATTAATATTTTGTTCGAAAAAATTTAAGTCTGAAAATATAATTTGTGTTATTGTATTGTAACATTTTATTTTTTACAAAAAAAACTAAAGAAATACTCTGCAACTAAATACGAATGATAATTGATATTGTAAAATTATATTTTCGGACTTAAAATTTTTTAAATCAAAATATCAATATTTTTTTATTTTGATGAGATTGTGATTTATGGTTTTTAGACAATTCTGAACAACTTTCATTAGTAAAATTTTTCGATAAAAAAATGCCTAATATGTTTTCTTGATTTTTTGCGTTTATTTTGGTATCGCAGGTGGCTTTGCATTAGTAGGGGGCGAATGGTTTTTTGGCCATGAGTTTATCCTAATGGGATCCATCATTTAGCAAAATTTGGTTCAAATCGGATAAAAATTAAAAAGTTATAAGGGTGTTTCACTCTTAAGTGCGACACACTGTATGTATTTAGAAAAAATACTATAGGATAAAATAAAACGTGTTACGATACTCGTAACCAGTGACATATGGAACTACAAAGACGGTTAACCGAACGGAAAATGCTGAAGCAACATTTCAAGATAGGTAACCAAATATGCAAGCAAAATTTATGTCAAGGAAGTGATGGTACCTTTGGGCGCATTACTGTACTCAAGGAAGTTTAGTACATTACATTGGTTTGCTACTAAACCAGACTAAACTATACAGAAACCTAAGTAGATTTGACGATTTGAAAATAGCAATGCAATAAGCCATAATATGGCATAATGAACATGTATGTGACGTTAAAATTGTATCTATATAAAAAAGGCCATAAAAATCGGCCATAAATTAAACCGTTCCGTCGTAAAGCACATATGTTACGTTATCTTAGTCTAATTTATGAATTATGATTTATTATCTTAGGTAGGTATATCTAAAATAATACGTTTATATACATATTCGTGGCTGAATGGGCAATGCCTAAACCCAACTTGTGGAAAAAAAAAATACCTTACCACCAAATAATATTTTCTGATTAACGAATATAAAAATGTTGGGTTATAAGCTGGGCCAAACTCTCCCGCCCGACAGAGGCGTACTTGCAATAAATGCAAATAAATTGGAAATATTGGTTTAAGGGGTCCACTCTTCGACACTCTTGTATTGTTTACTGTATGCATCATTTGAATAATCTGCATCCTGCAAATGGTCATACATCGGACTATTTGTTCCGTGTCGAACCAATGGCTCATATGTAACATTTTTTTGTTGCGTAAATATATATATTTTTTAAATATACAAGGTGTCCCAGTTAAAACTCCCGGGCCATTTTCTCGGAAACTTATAGAGATATTTGAATTCTGTAAAGGGCATTCACTACTAGAGTATATAAATATCTTCAGTTTTGAGTAAAGACTGTTTTTCTCCATGTTGAGATATAGATGGCATTGCGATCCAAAGAAATTATTCGATCCCAGGAACGTTGAAATGAGGTGCATGTGAAATAACATTACATTCTAAGCAACTTTTATAATTTAAACAATTTTCGAAAAATCACTGGTTTCCGAGATATTTGAGTTTCAATGTAATATTTTTAAGAAACTAAAATAGCCATAACTTTTTCAAAATACATTTTCTACGATAGATCCTTGGGACGTTTTTTATAGTAAATCAAACTGATTTAATTAGCAATGAAACAAATTTAAATCAACTTCCGGTTTGACCAAAAATTACATTTTTTTATTTTAGAATGGGCCACCCAGTATGTTTTCATTCAAAATTAAAGAGCAGATTATTTAGAGAATTTTTTTCAAATATAACCGTATTGTGTCTACAATTAATAATATTAAAGCCATTAATAAAACAATTAGATAATTTTATTTTTCTTAACGCAAACAACTGAAACAAAGGTGGCTGAGACTTTTGGCTATTTATTTGACATTTCTGTTTATCGTTCATTATTTAATACTGTCATTTTTCTGAATGTCAAATAAACAGTCTAAAGCCTCAGCCATATTTGTTTCAGTTGTTTGCGTTAAGAAAAATTAAATTATCTAATTGTTTTATTAATGGCTTTAATATTATTAATTATAGACACAATACGGTTATATTCGAAAAACAAATGCTCTAAATAATCTGCTCTTTAATTTTGAATGAAAACATACTGACTGGGTGTCCCATTCTAAAATAAAAAAATTTAATTTTTGGTCAAACCGGAAGTTAATTTAAATTTGTTTCATCGTTAATTAAATCAGTTTAATTTAATATAAAATAACCTCCCAAGGATCTATCGTAGAAAATTTATTTTGAAAAAGTTATGGCCATTTTAGTTTCTCAAAAATATTACATTGAAACTCAAATATCTCGGAAACCAGTGATTTTTCGAAAATTGTTTAAATCATAAAAGTTGCTTAGAATATAATGTTCTTTCACATGCACCTCATTTCAACGTTCCTGAGATCGAACAATTTCTTTGAATCGCAACGCCATCTATATCTCAACATGGAGAAAAACCGTCTTCACTCAAAACTAAAGATATTTATATACTCTAGTGAATGCCCTTTACAGAATTCAAATATCTCTATAAGTTTCCGAGAAAATGGCCCCGGGAGTTTTAACTGGGACACCCTGTATAGCTAACTGATAAATAATTACGAATAATTAATTTTGTACAAAAATAAATTAAAAAACAACTTGGAGGAAGGCGATGATGATGGATCAGTTTCAAATTTATCAAGTAGCCCGGCTGATAAATATTTAAATATTGACTCGAAGATTCTCCTATGGTGGCTCAGCTGATTGTTCCTATTCTCATTTGGGGTTTACGAAAATTTACTCCGTATACCTAGAACACTATCTATCTCTCTTTGTTATTCTTATAGTTTTAGAAAAAGAGAAGGGTATTTGCAGATCGCTCAGAGTAAAATTTTGTAAACCCCAATTGTCTGCTGACTGCTGATCTTGTGCTGTGACAGCAGTAGACCAGACCCTGCTGCAAATATTGCGGTTCACGGGTTCACGCGAATTAAATCTGCCGACTCTTGTTGACTTCAGAGGGTCGACTCAGTCAATCAAGGGTACAGGGGAGTGAGTCGGATCAGTGAATCGAAACATTCACTCAGTAGCCAACACTACCCGAAATTATTGTTATCCAGTATTCGCAGCGGAACATCACAGGCAATCAGTACATTAACAGTAGGTAAATGAAACGTAAACTGAGTTTTCAAAGACCAGCCATTTTTTGTATTTTGATAAACACTACTTTTTACGTGAACTCTACAATCGCGTTTGTCCCAGCACATTAAAGGTTTATCGCAAACTTTGCAAATTATTTATATCATAGATTCATAGAATAAATCCGGAAATTCACCAATAAATGTATAGTGTTTTTCTTTTCTTGACCGTTGATATCAATTAATTTGATGTGTAGATTCTTAGGTTTTCGGTCACGTGATAAAATAAAAAACTATTTTCTGACGTTTCGGTTTTATTAAACAATCTTCAGAGAAGTAGATGGAGAACTTACTTTAGAAATTATTTATAATGAATTCACAGTACTTACAATTTAGATGTGGTAAAAATTACATAATAATTAATATTATATACATTTTTTAAGTCTGTTATGGTTGAGATCTCAAAGGAACTAAATGTTAAAATAGTTTAGCATTTAGTTCCTTAAGATTTAAACCATAACAGACTAGATGGAGAACTTACTTTAGAAATTATTTATAATGAATTCACAGTACTTACAATTTAGATGTGGTAAAAATTACATAATAATTAATATTATATACATTTTTTAAGTCTGTTATGGTTGAGATCTCAAAGGAACTAAATGTTAAAATAGTTTAGCATTTAGTTCCTTAAGATCTAAACCATAACAGACATAAAAAATGTATATAATATTAATTATTATGTAATTTTTACCACATCTAAATTGTAAGTACTGTGAATTCATTATAAATAATTTCTAAAGTAATTCTCCATCTAGTTCTCTGAAGATGGTTTAATAAAACCGAAACGTCAGAAAATAGTTTTTTATTTTACCACGTGACCGAAAACCTAAGAACCTACACATCAAATTAACCAATAAATGTAGGTATTCACTTTGTCAGTGTATGGTCGTTTTTTACCCTTTCGTACGTTATTTTATTATAAATTATAACTTTACACATCAACCTAGAACAATGTACTGAATGTACTGAACGCGTAAACAAAAACTTTTTTTTTTTTTTTTAATCACTTATTTAACGTCGGCCTATTTCCGCTACCAGGGCCAATCACCGACGCCAGGAGACGAGCTACCCCCAACCTGGAAATTTTGCCGAACCTCTTATCTTACTAAGAGTAGGGATTTTTTTACTTGCCTAACATTTAATAGACAAGGGACCGACTGCTTTACATCCTCTCCGAAGGATGGTATATCCTCAATACACCTCTCGCCTACAGTTGTATTGCTTCTGCGATATAGCTGATATACAAGCCGCTAGAAGTAGGGAAACGAGACCGCGTCTTTCCGTGGATAATCCCCATCCAAGTACTAAACGCGGTAGCTGTTGCTTAACTTCATATCGCTATGAAGTGAGTCAAGTCAGTCCTCCGCTCGCTGCCCTAAACAAAAACTTAAAACGCTTTGTTTTAAGTTTTAAGGAGGCCATCGCGTCATCGCCCGCTTTGGGCGACCGATTTTCATTTTTCAAAAACAAACAAAAACACAGAAGTTTCGGTAGATTTTGAATATGCTATTACTTTTTTTCCTACTTCAACCGTATACGAGGGGCAAAAAAAAGTATGTTTTTTTTAAATGGAACACCCTATATATTTTTACATATTTGGATTCGCCTCGTCCTTCTGATTACAAATATATATGACACTTATATATTTGCTATAAAAATGGCGTAAATAATTGAATTTAAACTTAGGGCGTTTCCTTCAAAACTATACCCCCCTTATTTAGGTCAATTATTAACGATTCAAAATTTTCAAAACCTACACATAGAATTTATCGTAGATTTCATATATGCTGTTACTTTTTTTCTACCTTCAACGGTATACGAAGGGTGGAAAAAAGTACCTATGTTTTTTTTATGGAATGCCCTGTATTTATTTACATATTTAGATCCACACTACCTTTCTGATTATAAATATATATAATACTAGATGTAAAAAAATACAGGGCATTTCATGAAAAAAAAACCATACTTTTTTCCACCCCTCGTATACCGTTGAAGGAAGAAAAAAAGTAATAGCATATATGAAATCTACGAAAATTTCTATGTGTAGGTTTTGAAAATTTTGATCCGTAAATAATTGACCGAAATAAGGGGGGTATAGTTTTGAAGGAAACGCCCTAAGTTTAAATTCAATTATTTACGCCATTTTTATAGCAAATATATAAGAGTCATATATATTTGGAATCAGAAGGACGAGGCGAATCCAAATATGTAAAAATATATAGGGTGTTCCATTTAAAAAAAACATACTTTTTTTTGCCCCTCGTATACGGTTGAAAGGAAAAAAAGTAATAGCATATTCTAAGTCTACCGAAAATTATGTGTTCGACCGGTTTTTGAAAAATGAAAATCGGTCGTAATTGACCGAAATAAGGGGGGGTATAGTTTTATAGGAAACGCCCTGTACGTCTTGGTGAACTTATGAATTAGACAAAGAACGTAAATATCAAGTGTTGCGACAATTAACTGTCCTCAGGTGTCGGCTCAATTGCATTTACACACAATTTTACAAATTATCCTTGTTTATTTCACTAAGTAAGAGCAAGACAAGAGATAAAACGAACAAATGGGATTAGCGCAACCGGCGCGCGTCGGCACTCTTTTAAGGGGAGGAACAGACGCCCATCGTATAATTTTATGGGCGAGGAAAAAGGTAAGATATGGCATTTTTATCTTTGGCTGATGATTTACTATCGAATTCGCCTTTATAGAAAAATTGTACTATATTAGTTAAAACATGACAAAAGTAGATAGGTTACCAAATATCGGCAATTTTTCGCAAACTGCTCTAAACTATAACTCGCAAGTTTGGAAATCTAGGAAAGCCATGTATATTAATAAAATGAAAAAAATATTGGGTAGGTATGACCCATAATTTAAAAATTGTAGCTTGAATTTTAGTTCAACTCATTTTATTTTTGCACCAATATTTAGAGCAACTTTTCTTGCGTTACGGATATTTTAGTATTTTTATTTTTAGTGGCGCGACATCTATAGTTTAGTAGAATAATTAATGCGGTTAGATGCAAATGTCGGTAGTCCAGCTACAGTTTTCTAATCTACCATCGTTCAATGTAATCCTACATGAACAATTATTATCATATAGTTCGTCTGTGCAATACTCGTGTCGCTACTAGTAGAACTGTTTTGTCGCCATCTAGGTATACCCAACAATTTTGCGGCTACATCAATACTCCAGTAAAATTAGCATTCAATTCGGAACAAATTTGTAACAAGCTAATTTTAGGGGGAATATGTAGGGGAAGATGTCCTATTTAACAGGAAAAAAATCCCAAAAAATCCAGGTGTCGGAACCCCTCAAAAATTAGGCCGCCATCTTGAAATTAGGCACTATTTAGCTTTTAACTTGAATAATTAATCTCACATTGATTTTATCAAAAAAATTAATCATACAAAAATTTTAGAACATTAAACAAAGCTACAAAACAGTCTTAAAGTTTTTTTAAATCGGTTAATAAATAACTGAGATAATGGCGCCTAAAGTTTGGGTAATATGCATTAAATTAGATAATTTAAACTCTAGCACTAGAAAACAATATTTCTTTATTATAATTAGCATACTAATTTTTATTATTTTAATTTATACTTCAGTCCATATTAGGTGAATTTTTTTTTTTTTTTTTTCTGATTTTTGGCTTTGGAAGCGGGTCCTTTAGCCACGTATACAGGCATCTTCGTTTCCCGATGACTCTGGTGAGTTCCGAAGATAACGAAAACCTGTGTATTTGTAATATCCCCTTAATACACTAGTTTATTACTATTACCTATACCTATCCAATCCTAAACCTAACACGAACATATGAGGACTATCTTGAAGTTACACAGGAGAATAGACGTGGGATACTCACTTCTCGCCTAGGGGTCAATCAAGGCATTTAATGTTCTTTGCACATAGACAGGGCAGACCACGGTAAAATAGGTACAATATTACACAGGGTAACAAAACAAAGGAGGTAGAAGAGAAAATATCCTATCTAAATTAAGAGATCTATCTTTTTTAGAAATAATATCAACAGGTAGTAAAACCGAGCATTACTTGGAATCAAAATTAAAGGTAGCCACATGGGTTCTTGGAATCCTTCGTTACGTAATATTTCCATCAGCCATGAAGATTGAATTGAATTATGTATGCAATTAAAGAATATGTGGTTTAGATCTCCTACTACGTCACTACAAGTACATTGGGGACTTTGTGTAATTCCAATTTTATTTAAATGCGCCGGGAACCGTCCATGGTTGGTCTTGAGTCTAGCTATTGTTGCTACCATGTGTCTATTTGTTTTTATGTTATTATAAATTTTAAAAAAGCTAACTATGTTGGTTTATACAACGCACTCCAAGATACAGATTGGTACTTTTTAGAGAACTTCGGGAATGTTAATTTAGCCCTGGAGGAATTCTATCATAAGTTATATGAAATTTTTGATTTATACGTTCCTCAGTATAAACATTTTAAAAGAGTATATCCAAAATGGTACACATCTGAAATAATAAAAAATATAAAACAAAAATCAAAACATCTCAGATCCTTTAAAAAATCAAATTCCAGGTATCACCTTCATGAATTTAAAAAACTTCGACTTCTAGTCAAACAGCAGATTGATACAGCTTTTAATAATTACATAAATAATATCCAAAACTCAATATCATCTGATTCAAAAAATTTTTGGTCATTTGTTAATTCCAAAAAGACTCAAACAAGGATACCGGGCAAAATGTCACTTAATGACAATATAATCAACAAGATATTGTTAATGCTTTTAGTTCATTTTTTAGCTCAGTCTATTTAGATCCGGACGCTACAATAGATTCCCCTATTAGCTTTAATATTAACAGAGAGATTATTAATATTAATAATATTTCATTGCTTGAGGTTCAAGATGCGATAAAGAAGCTGAAAAATAAAATGACCTCAGGATTTGATTTAATACCTTCTTTTATAGTGAAAGATTGCAATGTTGTGCTTTCAGTTCCATTATGCATATTGTTTAATCTAGCATTAAAAACATCAATGTTTCCAGAACAATGGAAAATAGCAAAGGCATGCCCAATATTTAAATCGGGCGATACATCAAGCATATGCGACTACAGGCAAATTTCCATCTTATCCAATTTTGCAAAAGTTTTTGAGATTATTCTGTATGGTCGCATCTACATGTCCACAAAAACTTTCATATCGTCATACCAGCACGGCTTCATGGCTGACAGATCAACGGTAACAAACTTAGTAATTTTTTCTCAGTTTACTGCTAATTTTTTGGACGAACAAGGGCAAGTGGATGCGGCCTATACAGATTTCTCTAAGGCTTTTGATCGCATAGATCACACAATTTTACTAAATAAATTATCTGACATGGGATTTAGCTCGGATCTGTTAAAATTTTTTCAATCATATTTGTCAGATAGGAAACAGTTTGTTTTTTATAATGGATACAACTCGAGAACATATACAGCTACATCTGGTGTCCCACAGGGATCTAACCTGGGGCCTCTTCTATTTTTACTGTTTATAAATGATTTATGTTTAAATTTAAAATGTGAAAAGCTTGTATTTGCAGATGACCTAAAGCTATTTAAAAATATAACTTCAGAAACTGACTGCATTTTGCTACAGGAAGACCTTAAAAAAGTTCAGAATTGGTGTGTTGAAAACAAGTTACACTTAAATGTAAACAAATGCAAAATAATTTCGTATACAAGAAAAAAAAATGTGTTGTACTTTAATTATAATATCAATGACGTTCTTTTAGAGCGTTGTACGTCTACAAAAGATTTGGGCATTTATTTTGATTCAGAACTAAGATTCGTTGAACACATTAATACTAAGGCGAGAGAGGCAATGAAGATGTTAGGCTTCATTATAAGAAATTGTAAGATGTTTACAAATATTAAAGCTCTTGAATTATTGTATTTTTCGTATGTGAGATCAAAATTGGAATATGGCTCCATTATTTGGAATCCTCTTTATTTGGTTCATGAAACAACATTAGAGGAAGTTCAGAGGAAATTTCTAAAATTTCTAACCTTCAAATCGACAGGGCAGTATCCTGAGAGAGGTGTTAATCATGATGACCTGTTGAAAACTTTTAAGTTTGACAGTCTTGCTTCGAGAAGAATCTGTTGTTCCCTAACTTTTTTACATAAATTACTACACGGAAAAATTGACTGTCCTGACATTCTCTCACAAATAAATTTCTACATTCCAAGGTTGCATTCTCGGCAAAATCTCACTTTTTATTGTAAACGAGCAAAAAGCAATATAATGCTAAAATCACCATTGTTTCATATGTGTGAAAATTTCAATAAGATAAGTCACGCTTGCGACATAAATTTTTGTTCCTTGAACGAGCTCTAAAAATGTGCAAAAGATTTGTTATAACTGACCTAATGTTAGATTATAATGTACATTAATATTGTTATAATTTAGACTTTTAGTGTACCCTGTTTAATATACAGTTATCAATTTCGTTTATGTAACTTTACCTAGTTTAATTTTCTAGTTTATGTAACTTTGTCCTGTAATTGGGTTGTAACCTGTTGGGCGAATAAAGTATTATTATTATTATTATTATTATTATTATTATACCAATAACATTTAGGGATATCTCTGTGTATGTTATAATATGTTGTATTACTTTTATTTCCATATGAGTGCCATCGTTCTTGCCATTTGTTGTGTATATTTTGTTTGACTAGATGATAAAAATCGCTGGGGTTAAATTCTTCTAACAACGTGTAGCTATAATCCTGGAAGTTCTTAGCAATATGGTCCGCTTTTTCATTTCCTCTAATATTTGCATGTCCCTTTGTCCACACAAATTTCACATTGATTTTCTTGGTCATGAGCTCGTCTATATATTTCATAATGTTAAGTATAAAAATGTTTGTATCCAGTTTTTTCTTTGGATTTTGTAAGGCGGTGATTACCGACAAGGAATCTGTACAAATGGTTATATTTAAAAAAGTTTCTGTCATCGCCCATTTGAGTGCCTGTGTAATAGCGGCCGATTCGGCACTAAAAATAGTGGAATCAGTTCGTAAGACAAACGCTTTTTCGATCTTAAGTTGTGGGCAATAATATCCGCAAGACGTATTTTCTGAGTTTTTTTATCCATCTGTATATATGATTGTAGAGTGACTATTATCAATATGACTTTCAAAAACGTATTGAGGTGCTAAATTTGTGTCATAACTGGGTATAATCGTGTCGGGAACACGCGTTATTGCTGAGATACTTAAATCAAAGAGGTTAGCTGTAGGAGTATTATAGGGTGGGAGGAACCCGGAGTTATAATATACTATATATGCATTAGCTAACGGCGGGGAATTCTTTTTGGCGAAGTAAGTCGATGTTAAATCTTGGGTCGCAATATTAACAATTAATTTGAAAATATGGTTACACCGGCTGTTTTGTTTAATAACATATTTAGCTGCTAGATATTCTCTTCTAAGCTCTAAAGGGGGTTCTATACATTCTACCAAAGTCGCTTCATTTGGTGTAGATCTCATAAGTCCTACCGCTATTTTAAGCGATTTATACTGGATCCGGTCTATTTTCTTCAGTCTAGATTCGCTAGCTGACCCATATAATATGGAACCGAAATCTATGATAGAGCGAATGTAGGCTCTGTAAAACATAATAGCTACGGATTGATCTGCTCCCCATGAGTTCTTACAAAGCATTCTTAAAAAGTTAATACCTTTTTCGCAGCGATTTACTGTATAATCAATTTGGGCACCCCACAGCAGCTTTTTGTCTAGATAGATACCTAGGTATTTAACAGTGGTTAAGATGGGAATGTCATTGCCGCATAATCTAATAACACTGGATGTCCTTGTTCTCTTTCTTGAGAAGAAAACTACGGCACATTTTTCGTAAGCTATCTTGAATCCATTGGCCATAGTCCATGTAGTTAAATTGTACATGATGTGCTTCAGTTCTCTTTCATTTTCAGAATAGGTGGTATGTTTGGAATATAATACAAAATCGTCGGCGTACTGAATGCATTTAATAGTGGGTGACCAAAGTTGATGTATGTCCAAGGTATAAATGTTAAATAAGGATGGGCTTAGAACAGAGCCCTGCGGAATACCATTTGATGTATATCTCGGACCGAACAGCTGCTTATTATTATTATAACGTACAAAGATGCTTCTGTTATGATATAAATTAGTGATCAAATAGGCAAGTTTATGTGGAATTTTAATACACAACATTTTTTGTAGCAGAATGTTAAGGTCAACATGATAATAATAATAATAATAATAATAAACTGCCTTTATTGAATAGCATTGTAATATACAATACTGTGGTTACAACTAAGGGCGAAGTCTAGCCGAAGCTACTCTACTTAACCCTAAAAGAATTTCAAAACTAATATAAATGTAAAGACCTAATGTAATTACTTAGTTGTCTAAAATATGATAGTAAAAAAAAAACACAAAATATAAAAATAAATATTACATGATCTAATTTCGAGTAGAAAGAGAAAAAAAAGAGAAGAAAGAATGAAAGAAAAATTAATACAATGCATGTAGAATAAGTATACCTATACAGATCAGACCATGAAAAGAATTATTTTTACTGTGACATGAGTAAGGTATCCTTAACTTTTCTACGAAATTTGTTTAAGGGAAGAATTTTCACAGAATCACTTAATTTATTATAAATTCTAGCTGTGTGATACGTAAATGATCTAGAAAACAAAGCTGAAGAAAACCTGGGCAAAGATATTTGATTTTCATGCCGTACATTTACATTATGTAATTCGTGTCTAAACACAATCTTTTTCCGTAAGTAAGGAGGTGAGGCAGTGGACAGTATGCGCTTAACAAGTACTGACATCTGACATATATATATATTTTCTAATTTAAGCCATCTCAATTGGTTTATTTTTTCTGAAACTATGTCGTATTTTCTTAAACCGAAGACGAATCTGCAACAACAGTTCTGTATTTTCTGCAATCTGTATTTTGTTATTTGGTCAAGACATGGATAATACAAGGTGATACCATAATTTAATATTGGTAATACTAACGTCTCTGTAAGTTTCTTGCGTAATTCGAAATTTATGAGTTTTATATTTGAATACAATAATTTTAAGGCAAGATATGCTTTTTTGACAAGTAGTGCTACATACTCTTCAAATCTAAGTCTACAATCGAAGATAACTCCTAAATTTTTTACACTGTTAACAATTTTTATAGGTTCATCATATATTAATAGTTTGAGGTGCGTTTTAACTAATTCATTTGAACGTTTTGGACAAAAAATAATAACATTGCATTTACTAGTGTTCAACTTTAAGTTATGAGCGTTGGAATAAGCGGATAAAGATTTAAGATCAAGATTTATGTGTGTACACGCGACATCAATAGTGCTAGGCTCAAAAGAATACGATAATTGTGTATCATCTGCAAATGCTTGTATCTCTGAATGCTTTACTACGTTAAAAATATCGGCGGTATACATAAGAAACAATATGGGCCCCAGGACAGATCCTTGGGGTACACCAGATGTTACAAAGCCAATTTCAGAATAGGCATTATCTATTACAACTTTCTGCCGACGATTATTGAGGTAACATTTAAAGAATAATATAGATCTAGTATCAAAACCATAATACTCAAGTTTGGCACAAAGCAAATCATGATCAAGGGTGTCGAAAGCTTTGGAGAAATCGAGAAGTACGAGAGCTGTAGCTATTCCGTTGTCAAGGGATCTAATTATGTTATCTGTAATATTTAAGAGTAGCGTTGAAGTGCTATACCCTTTTCTAAAACCTGATTGCCGATCAGATATGATGTTATTTTCAGTTACGTAATCAAACATTTGTGTTATAATAATTCGTTCTATAATTTTCGACATTGTGGGAATTATACTAATAGGACGCAGTTCATTATATGCTTCTGGGTTATTTGTCTTAGGCAGTGGTTTTACTAAGGATGTCTTCCATATATCAGGGAAATAGCCAGTTTCCAAGCAACAGTTTACAATATGAGTGATATATGGACAGATAGTTGGCAAACAAAGCTGCAGCATTTTAGCACAAATGCTGTCACTACCATAAGCATTCGATTTTAAATTATAAATTATATGTTTCACTTCTTCTATAGTTGCTAACCGAAATGTAAATGTTAAATTGTCATCAAATTTGTGAGATTTATAAAAATATGTACTTAGGGGGCAATTTTTAGAAGGACTAAAGACTGATAAAAAATAATTATTTATATCATTTGGATTTTTTAGATCGATGGGAATATTTGTAACAGTTCTTTTTTTAATATTAAGATATTTGATGGATTTCCACAGTTCCTTTTTGTTTATATTTTTTTGTTGAAATGTCAGATAGGCTGCTTTTTCCTTTATTGTGGCTTTTGTAACAAGGTTACGCAATTGTTTATAACAGTTATGATCATCTATAGATTTAGAACGTTTATAAGTACTAAGTGCTTTATCTCTTTGTTTCATCATTTGTTTTAGATTAAATGTTAGCCAAGGAGCGTATGGTTTTGATATTCGTGATATAGTGTACGGTGCGTGTTTGTCAAATAGTTCTATGATATAAGTATTAAGTAATTTAATTTTGTCCTCAATATCATTTAAATATAAAATGTCATCCCATCTTGTATTAACTAAATCTTGATTAAAATCATTATTATTAAAATTGTTAAAATTACGGTATGTAACAAATATAGGTTTAGGTCGAGGTACAAACATATTTAATTCGCAATAAACAGCACTATGGTCGGAGATGGTATCAGCATTTATAATTCCAGAATTTACCACTAAATCAGAATTATTTATAAAAATCACATCAATAATTTTTTGCGACGTGTTAGTTACACGGGTAGGTTCTGTTATCAATTGTTGAAAATCGTAAGACAACATACATTGGGACACTCTATTTTTATGTAACTGATCAACGTTTAGATCGCCTAAGATTACAATATTTTGATACTGCGGGGAAATATAAGACAATAAATTATCTAGATATTCTAAAAACTTATTTTCATTATTGGATGGTACCCTGTATATAGCACCTATTAGAATTCGATTTGCGCCAGTTTTAAATTCTATCCAAAATTGTTCTATGCCTTCTAAAGACTCAAAATCTTTTAAAACTTGAACAACTTTTAAACTATTTCTAAAATAAATGCCTACTCCACCTCCCCGATTTAAGCGGTCCTTGCGAAGAAAACTATAGTTGGGAATATTTACAACATCCGAAGGTATATCTTTATTCAGCCAAGTTTCAGAAACACACATTATATCTAAACCGTTGTTTATCACTAGATCTGAGAATTGGTCGAACCCTGTAAACAAAGATCGTACGTTTAGATGACCAATTTTGCCTAGGATTCAACTTTTTAGGTTCGCATATATTGTAAATTTGTCCGACCTTATCGTTTAGACATGTTTTAAGTTTATTTAAGGAATCTGTGTCACTACAATTTATTAGTAAACCATCTTTAACCAATCTGGTATTTAAAACGTTGGCATTAAAAGATCCTGGCTTTACTTTAGATTTTATATCCTTTTCGACTTGCTTATTTGATACATTTCGATCTGTGGTCTTTACCAATAAAACAGCTGACGAGTTGTTTACATTTCTTTTAACTGCGGCACTGTATGTATTTTCGGTATCATTAGCTTGTGGTAAAAAAGGTGTAGGAGTACTTACAACTTTTTGTTGACAATCGATAAAACTCTTTTTTAATAGTTGGCTAGTATATTCTAATTCTGCGACATATTTATTTAGGAGCTCCTTTTCTCGATGTAGACAGTCCACTTCTTTTTTCATAATGGCTAATTCATTTTTGAGACATATCATATCCACATTTAATTGGACACCGGCACTTTTATTTTTAAACTCCTCATGGCAAGTTTTGCAACGAAATGTTTTTTTATCAATATTTATGACTTTTGCTATAATATCTAAACATTTAGAATGAAGCATAAAATCACATGAATCACTCAAACATTTTACTTCACTTGATGAAACGTATTTACCACATATTTTACATTTTCTTTCGGAGACTTTAATAACGTCGACCGTCGCATCCGAGGAAGACATTATATATCAAGCGCTTTTAATATCCACAAACAGCGCTCCCGTTACCAAATTATCAGATAGCCCTAATTGTATGTCAGTAACAAAGTGTGCTAAGGCATCTGTTGTTCCATACCCCCGTTTAAAGCCATATTGGTTTGCTGGTAGCATTTTATGTTCTTGTAGCCACCGTTCAAGACGAGTTTTAATCATCCTCTCTAAAGTTTTTGTTATGCACGACAATAGTGTTATTGGTCTGTAAGAATTATAATCATTTGGGTCTTTTCCAGATTTCAAAATAAGGACTACCACGCATTGCTTTAAGACTGCCGGTACGTCTCCATTAAGCCATATTTTGTTGTAAATATCTAATAAGAGCTTTTTGCCTTTAGGACCCATGTTCTCTAACATAGAATAAGTAATTTGGTCATACCCAGGTGCTGTATTCCTTGATTGTTTAATAGCAAAGCATAACTCAGTTACAGAGAACTCTTTAAGTTCGTTAGAATTAGAATAATTAAATGCATTCGAATATTTAATTTCTTCATAGGCTGAAGGTGGCGTCAATTTGTTCAAAACCAGCTCGGCCATCTCTTTACTTACATTGTCTTGGTGATATGTACCATTTTTCAGTTGTTTGGCTTTGTTCCAGATATCTTTAATAGGTGTATTTGCGTTTAAGTTATTGCAAAATTGCACCCAACATTTTTTTGACTTTTCCTTATATAACCTTTTTGCCGCAGCTTCACATTTTTTATATGCCAAAAAATTGATTAATGTGGACTGTTGTTTATATAACATTAATGCATTAACTTTTTGGGTTTGAATATTTTCACATTCGTTATCCCACCAAGCTGCCTTTTTTGCGTGCGAAGGCATAAAAGGTGTATTAACCGGAATCGCTATCTCACATGCTTTGGTTACGTACTCAACAAATGTTACCATATTTTCATGTACATTACCCGAGTTAGAGGCATCTGTTATATAACTTTCCAACTCATCACGAAACAAGTCCCAATTTGCCTTTTTAACACACCACTTACGAGACGGATATATCACGTTTTTTAAAGTGGCAAGTTTTATTTTTATTGACAACGGAAAGTGGTCAGACCCCATACAATCATTTATAACTTCCCATTCTGTTAGGGGAGCTAAGGACGGTGAAACCAAGGTTATATCTACAGCTGATTTTACAATACCGGGATGAGTTAATCTAGTAGCAGAGCCGTTATTTATAACAATCAATTTATTGCTAGTGAGAGCATCGACTAACTTATTACCATGTATATCAGTTTTACCAGAACCCCACAAACTATGGTGAGCATTAAAATCTCCACCAATAATTATTTCTCCAGAAAATTTGTCGAAAAGTGTTTCCCAGTCATTTGTGGATATTGTAGTATTAGGCGACTTATATAGAGATAAAACAGATATTTGCCTCTTGTTTATTGTAACCTCGACACCACAAATTTCTATCATATTCGCAATATTGTCATTAAGGAATGTTATTTGTTTATACGGTATACGTTTCGATACTAAAACAGCAACCCCACCTTTACCACTTCTCCTGTCTACACGTACAACATTGTACCCACTAAATTTATAATCCCTGTGTGGTTTAAAATGTGTTTCCGACAATATAACTATATGTATATTATTCTTTGATAGGTAATTAGTCAGATTTATTTTATTCGCGACTATAGATCGTGCATTCCACTGTATAATATTAATATTGTCAACAGTATTGGTCATAGTTTTAGGATGTTTGAATTAAGCTATTAATTAAATCAGATACGTACTCTTTTATATTATTAACCTTCGGATCTTTTAGGGATATATTTTGTGGTGAAGTATTTACTAATATGCTGCTAATAAAAACAGATACACCTTCAATAATTTTATCTTTGTATTCCATAAATGCGTCTCTGTGAGGATTCGGAACTATAGATGTGGAAGCCTGAGGTTGTTGCTCAGGAGTATCGTGAGACGGTAGTGAGTCGGTTTCTGACACCTTCCTTTTTTTTGTTATTTCTGTCCTATAGCGGTCATTCACATTATTTTTTACCACTTTTTGTTGATATCTAGGTTTAGTAACATATGATTTGTTTGAATTATTAGAAAGAGGAGGAAATTGGGTGTCATCGTTTGCTAATACGGAAAACCTATTGCTAGAAGCAATTTTTGCATAAGAATGAGGGTTACACTGAATTATTTCCGCTTCCTTGAATGAAACGTTTTGATGACACATTACTTCTTTGATGTTTTTTTGCCTAATATATTCAGGGCAATTCTTTGAAATTGCTGAGTGGGTTTCTGAGCCACAGTGTAAACATTTAGATAATACTGGACATTCATCTGTGTGTGATTCGCCACAATCTTTACATCTACTATTACCCTTATATTGTTGAGACATATGCCCATACCTAAGACATTTAAAGCACTGAATGACTGGGTATATGTAAGGTTCAACTGGAAAGACACAACTATTAATTACAATTTCTGTAGGTAATGTGGTACCTATAAATGACAAACTAACTAATTGTCTTGGAACAATTTTATTGCTTCCATCTTCTAAGGTGATTTTACGGGTAAAACGTTTAATTTCGCTAATTTTAATATTATAGTTTTCTTCCTCTATTTTCTTAATCAGGTAATCAGTGTCAAACATTGTATCAACTGATCTTATTAAACCTTTACGTTCGACAAAAAATTTTGGTACGTAAGCCACCAAGCCATTTTCTAGCAGTACTTTTTGTAACTGTGAGAGATAAGTACATCCCTCTGGTGGTCAGTTGCTACTACCAGTCAAGACATCGAAGATGTCTCGTGACCGATAGCGGCTTGCCAAGCAAGCACCAAGAGCGGCGACCTCTAGCCCTGATGGACTAAAACATGCTTAATAAATAGGATTATAGGAAACAACTACTGGACGAGCAAAGACCCCGACTCCCATTGAATTATACCTATAAATCCAAAATTGGTAGCCAAATTTGTTATTTGTCCTTTCTCCACCAGACACAGACCGGTTTCGAACTCTTTATGTTCTCATCAGTGTGCCACAGGTAGCTGAAAAGACAAATAACAAAGGCAAACCAAACTGGTCTATGGCAGACCCAGCACATAGTAACTGTGAGAGATAAGTACATCCCTCTGGTGGTCAGTTGCTACTACCAGTCAAGACATCGAAGATGTCTCGTGACCGATAGCGGCTTGCCAAGCAAGCACCAAGAGCGGCGACCTCTAGCCCTGATGGACTAAAACATGCTTAATAAATAGGATTATAGGAAACAACTACTGGACGAGCAAAGACCCCGACTCCCATTGAATTATACCTATAAATCCAAAATTGGTAGCCAAATTTGTTATTTGTCCTTTCTCCACCAGACACAGACCGGTTTCGAACTCTTTATGTTCTCATCAGTGTGCCACAGGTAGCTGAAAAGACAAATAACAAAGGCAAACCAAACTGGTCTATGGCAAAGCAAACCAAACTGGTCTGCCATAGACCAGTTTGGTTTGCCTTTGTTATTTGTCTTTTCAGCTACCTGTGGCACACTGATGAGAACATAAAGAGTTCGAAACCGGTCTGTGTCTGGTGGAGAAAGGACAAATAACAAATTTGGCTACCAATTTTGGATTTATAGGTATAATTCAATGGGAGTCGGGGTCTTTGCTCGTCCAGTAGTTGTTTCCTATAATCCTATTTATTAAGCAGTACTTTTTGGTTTATAATCCCGTTTGCTGCTGAATAATTCCTTAATTCTACTTTAATTTTATTGCGGCCGATTGAATTAATATTAATAATTTGTTGCTTTATTTTATCTATAGAATGCAAATAGTGTCCAACCCGTATAGCATGTAATTTGCCAATATTTCTATTGATTGATTCTACGTATACAAAAAAGGGACCTTTATCGCTAGCGCGATATCGGACATTAATATCATAGTATTGTTTTTCCGGCTCAGTATCCTTATCATTTAAATTCTTTGTATCGTCATTACTGTCCATTGCAATCTTAGATTCTGAATTATTTAAGTTATTACTAACTCGTACATCATATTACTGTCACTCAATTTTCGTTTAAACTGTTATGACTTATAACCAATTAAATCGCAGAGAATTACAAGCGCGTCCGATCACAACGAAAAGTAAACGGCATACTGATTAGGTGAAAAAGTCGTCAAAAATATTTTATTTTTACATGCAATTAATTTCAGGCTGCGACACAACGTCAGCGTTGTATAAGAAGGGAAAAAAACAGCACTAACTAGGTATATTAAAAAATGATAAGGAAATTTCAAATTTGGAAGATTTTAAAAATCCATACTAATATGTCACATCTTGTAGGATTGGGTGAGAAATTTATTTTATATTGGTATATAGGTCGTAAAAGCAAAGATTTGAACTCATTTAGATACATTAAATATACGTATACCCAACTTGTTGCCCGCCAAAATCTATTTAATAATTTTGAATTGGAAGTTTTACCTCTGACTTTTAACGCAGCTAAACTTCCTATAAAACGAGGTGAGTGTATTTTAAGTTCAAGAATGGATTGGGCAGCGAGCGGAGGACTGACTTCACTCACTTCATAGCGATATTAGGAGTAAAGCAACATTTACCGCGTGTAGTACATGGATGGGGACTATCCACGGAAAGACGCGGTCTCGCTTCCCTACTTCTAGCGGCTTGTATATCAGCTATATCGCAGAAGCAATACAACTGTAGGCGAGAGGTGTATTGAGGATATACCATCCTTCGGAGGGGATGTAAAGCAGTCGGTCCCTTGTCTATTAAATGTTAGGCAAGTAAAAAATCCCTACTCTTAGTAAGATAAGAGGTTCGGCAAAATTTCCAGGTTGGGGGTTGCTCGTCTCCTGGCGTCGGTGATTGGCCTCCGTTGCGGAAATAGGCCGACGTTAAATAAGTGATTAAAAAAAAAAAAAAAAGTTCAAGAATGGCTAGGAAATAACGTCAATCCTGAAAATTGGGGTTGGATTAAACATAAAATTTGTCTAGAACCAGAAAAAATGTCACAAAAGTGCGCTCCTGAATTTATATTAAATATTTTGTTTTGCAACTGCAAAACAAACTTTTCAAAATTATGCAGCTGCAATAAATACAATTTAAGATGCACAACAAGTTGCATTCATTGCATTCGGCAATATTGCAATATTGCACGAATGCAACACATGTGTCTTTGTTAAAAGACGAAGCAGAGATTGACATCTAATGTATTAATTTCTTTAATATTTTGTTTCTGTTTTTACTTTTATTAACCTTTGTGGTTAAAATAAAAATGTGTTTTTATTTTATGCGGCCTTGTATTATACAGTGTGTTCCACTTAAGAGTGAAATACCCTTATAACTTTTTTAATTTTTATCCGATTTAAACCAAATTTCACTCAAAAATAGAAGCCATTAGGATCAACTTATGGCCCAAAAATCATTTGCCCCTTACTAATGCAAAGCCACCGATATCAAAATAAACGGAGAAAATCAAAAAACATGTTAGGCATTTTTTTATCAAAAATTTTATTAATGTAAGTTTTCAGAATTGTTTAAAAACCTTAAGTCCAAAATTTAATCAAAATAAAATAATATTAGTATATTGTCTGAAAATATAATTTTAACGGATTATTGTATTGTAATATTTTATTTTTTATAAAAAAAATACTAAAGAAATACTCTGCAACTAAATACGAATGATAATCGATATTGTAAAATTATATTTTCGGACTTAAATTTTTTTAAATCAAAATGTTAATATTTTTTAAATTTATGGGATTTTGGATTTAAGGTTTTTGGACAATTCTGAACAACTTTCATTAGTAAAATTTTCCGATAAAAAATGCCTAATATGTTTTCTTGATTTTTTGCGTTTATTTTGATATCGCAGGCAATTAGTGGCGGGCGAATGATTTTTTGGTCATGAGTTGACCCTAATGGGATCTATCATTGAGTAAAATTTGGTTCATATCGGATAAAACTGAAAAAAGTTATAAGGGTGTTTCACTCTTAAGTGCGACACACTGTATGTGGCCTTTTATTATATATATAGTATATACAGAGCGAGTCAGGTTGTATGGTAAAAAATTAATATGTGAATAACATGAAAAAACAGTGTTGACGTTTTGCTATATAACCCTTAATTTTTTTATAAAAGGTGTTAAAGATGTAAATGTTTCGTTGAATTTTTTTAATATATTTTGGTTAAATACAGTTGTATCAATGAATTTAGGTTGGTTTATATAGGGCGCTATCAACTGGCGATAACAGTTTTTCAAAATTAACCCAGTGGCGTACGTAAACACATTTTTTCTGATAAGAATGCCGATAACTGTGCGCCGCTGCATTTTTTCATACAATTTCTTAGTTGAAAACCTAATGTAATAATAATAAAATACTCTAAGGAAACAAAATCTTTAATAACAAAAATTTAAAAACAACAGCGACTTAATTACTACTGTTTACAATAAATTTTCCAAATGAAATACATTAACCTCAATGCACTCTAAAAATTAATCAATTAACAACCAACAAGTACTAGTTGACCTAATAGTACATTTTACACGTCTATGTGGATAAACTCAGGAATATAATGAAATTTCCTTGCGGGCCCGAAAGTGCATTGAGGTTAATGGTCTTCATTTTGAAAATTTATTTAAAAAAATAGTAATTAAGTCACAGTTGTTTTTAAATTTTCGTTAATGAAGATTTTGTTTCCTTAGAGTATTTTACTATTATTGCATTAGGTTTTCAACTTATGAAAAAATCCAGTGGCTCATAGTTATCGGCATTCTTATCAGAAAAAAAATGTGTAAACGCACGCCACTGGATTAGTTTGGAAAATATATATAGAATTGAGAGATTCTATAGCCAGCTCATACGTTTCCAGTTCACTTATTTTCCCATAAACTGATGAACTAATATAATTAATGAGTAGATTTAATTTTTCATTATCTTCCGTTACTTTAGTGGCTTCCAGAAAATTTTTAAATGTTCTAAACCAGTGCTTCCATTGCTGAGCGGCTACACATGAATGTGGTTCAGCTTCAAACTTTTCAGGTCTGAGTAATTTATCCATTTTATAATTTTATTGATTAAATTGTAATAATAAAGACCTTTTACTTAATAAGGCTTTAATCAACAAAATTGTACATATGACAATGTCATAAATATAACGAATAATATCAACAAATCAAAGGTACAGTGATTATATACAGGGTGTTCCAGTTTTTTGTAGCAGGACTTTAACAGTCGATAGACAATTGAAAATTGTTAAAAAGAGTTCCTATAAACATAGGTTGAAAAATGCTTAGTTTTCGAGATACACCCAGGGTGTTAAAGTTTGAAAATAAATACGGATTTATATTAATATTTCCAGAATGCTAAGAAGTATCGAATCCAAACTTGCCAATTCTTTACATATAATTTAGAGGCCTATTTTAGAATAACAAACTACTACTTTACTTAACCATGGGCGTAGATATATGGATTTACTAAGGCTCTTTTTTACAAAAAAGTAGTACGCCACTGATATTTTCCCATGTTTTCAGTTTAATTCAATAAAGCAAGAAAAAACAAAAATTTAATGTCTCTTGGCACTTTTTGAAATGACAAGCCGTTTTCCAGAAAATTTACATTTAATCATTTGATGCCAGTAGTAATGTAGTGCCGGAATGAGGCCACTTTGACCTTGATGGTTAAGAAGGTCATGAATATGGTGGAGACCACTGGGGCGATCCTAGATCCTAGATCCTAGGACCTAGGATCTATGGGCGGAATAGTGCCAGATATGAGATGATGGATTGGAGTATAGATCTTAGATCTAAGATCTGGGAAAGGGGGTGGGGGGTATTAGATGATGGATTGGAGATCTTAGATCTATAATTTAGTATCTGGGGAGTGGGAGACATGGACCAATGGATTTGAGTATAGATCTTAGATCTATATGATAGGTCCTAGAATCGGGGGAGTGGGGATATGAGCCAATGGCTGTTCGTTAAGATTTTAGCTATGAGATATGGGGGTGGAGCTATGAGATAATGGCGGCGAGAGAGAGGCGGTCCTAGAGATTTTTGCTTTAAGAAATAGAGAAGGATGAGAGAGAGAGCGAGAGAGGAGAGAGCGAGAGAGGGAGCGAGCGAGAGAGAGAGAGAGCGAGAGAGAGAGAGAGAGAGAGAGAGAGAGATGATCTATTTATGAGGATAGAGAGGGGCTTTAGATGGCAATAAATTATAGGATTAAAGCAGACCGACTGCGGTAATTACATGTACTCACGTATAATTTACATGCTTTTAATAATAAACAATTGGTATAATAGATTATTTTAACGAAAATAAGCGAATAATATTAAAAAAAGGTACATAAACCTAATAATGAAATATTCGCCAACTAGGAAACAACAAGCAGGCGAGTTTATAGACTATTACTTACAGATATTAAAACAATTAAGTAAAGATTGTAGTTTTAAAGCTGTTTCAGCAGAACAGTATAGAGATGATTTCATCAGATTCGTTTATTAGTGGTTTAACATCAAGTGATATGCGTCAACATCTTCTTGAAAATACAGCTTTATCACTACAAGAAGCGTTTGATAAAGCTCGGGCTCTAGAGATGGCACAGCATCATTCCGAGTCATATATGACATCATTGTCACATCTTAATGCTGCAACTAGTCATAATGAAGAGCAAACCCAAGAAAATACAAATTTGACAACTCTAGCTGCAATTTCAAAATGCTTCTTTTGTGGATATGATAGACATTCTCGTAATAACTGTCCAGCTAAAAATTTCATCTATCACAATTGTGGAAAAAAAGGACATTTTACAAAGGTATGCAAATCACAAAGCTATAACAAGGTAATAAAACAATCCTCAGCTGCCACCCTTGCTACAATAATATCTGCTATAACACCGACCAGTCTGTCAAAAGCTATAATCCAAATTAAAATTAATGGAATCACCACAGAGGCTTTGGTAGACACTGGAAGTTCTGACAGTTTTTTGAGTAGTAAAATAGTTGAACATCGAAAAATAAAGCTGTATCCTGCATCGACATCATTATCTTCATAAATAATGGGATATTGTATTGTCAATCTCCAAATAATGAATCTAGAATATAAGGAGTTCAAGATATTAGTTCTTCAAGAATTGTGCGCAGAGATGATCATTGGTCATGACATTCTTAAGCAATATTCCAGTATTGAAGTTTCTTTTGGAGGACCAAAACTTCCCATAAAAATATGTGGTCTAGCTTTAGCTCATGTAATACCTTCATCCCTATTTCCAAATCTAACGACTGATAGTAAGCCTATCGCTATTAAATCTCGTCGTTACAGTGATGCTGATGCTAAATTTATTGAACAAGAAACAATAAAACTCTTATCTGAACATATTATCGAACCCAGTAAGTCTGCATGGAGAGCGCAAGTTTTAGTTACAACTAGTGAAAATCATAAGAAACGTATGGTAATTGATTACTCTCAAACAATCAATAAATTTACATTACTGGATGCTTATCCTTTGCCAAGAATAGACGATATTGTCAATAAAATATCAAAGTAAGAAGTTTTCAGTTCAATTGATCTTCGCAGTGCGTATCATCAAATACCTATTAAAGAACAGGATAAACCATATACTGCTTTTGATTCTGGTGGAAGGCTGTATCAGTTTTGTAGAATACCATTTGGTGTTACTAACGGAGTAGCGTGCTTTCAAAGAACAATTGATAGCATAATCCAAAATGAAAATTTAAGTGAAACATTTGCTTACTTAGATGATGTAATAGTATGTGGTAAAGATCAAATTGAGCATGATCAAAATTTGAAGAATTTCATGAATGCCTCTAACAAATACAATCTAACAATAAATAAAGATAAATGTAAATTTTCGGCAAAAAGTATCAATTTCTTGGGATATACTGCGATCACTACAAGAACTTCCATTACCAAATAATGCGGCCTCGTTATGTAGGGCAATGGGTATGTTTGCCCATTATTCAAAATGGATACCTACATTCTCTAAAAAAATCAGACCTTTGATAGAATGTACCAATTTTCCATTATCAAATAATGCAGCTGCAGCTTTTGAAGGATTAAAATCAGACATTGCTGGCGCATGTGTAACATCTATTGATGATGATGCCATCTTTACTGTGGAAACGAACGCTTCAGAATCCGCAATCGGTGCTACACTCAGTCAATTGGGTAGACCTGTAGCTTTCTTTTCAAGAACTCTTTCAGCAAGCCAACAAAGGCATTCTTTAGTAGAGAAAGAAGCGTATGCTATCGTAGAAGCAATACGTAAATGGAGACATTTCCTTATTAGTAAGCATTTCAAACTTATTACAGATCAACGATCAGTTACATTTATGTTTGATACAAATTTGCAAGGTAAAATTAAAAATGAAAAAATCATGAGATGGCGTTTAGAGCTCTCTTGCTTTAAATATGATATTATTTATCGACCTGGAAAATATAATACAGTGGCAGATACTTTGTCAAGAATATGCTCAGCAATAACAGGGGATAGTAATAATACTTTAACTGAATTGCATAAATCTTTATGCCATCCAGGAGTAACTCGAATGTATCATTGGATTCGATGTAAAAATATGCCCTTTTCTGTTGAGGAGATACGGAAAATAATTGCATCATGTCCTGTTTGTGCTGAACTAAAACCTAGATTCTGTAAAAAACAAGGAACTCTTATTAAATCCACATCACCTTTTGAAAGATTGAATATCGATTTCAAAGGACCTTTACCGTCTTCAACAAATAATCGATATATTTTAACTATTATTGACGAATTTTCACGATTTCCATTTGCATTTCCTTGTGCTGATATGACCTCTTCCACTGTTATTAAGTGCTTACGTCAGTTGTTTGCAATTTTTGGTTTTAGTATGGTTGATAGAGGAAAGTCATTTTTATCACAAGAAATTAAATCGTTCTTTGATTCTTGTGGTATAGCAACTAGTTGCACGACGGCTTACAATCCCAAAGGTAATGGACAAGCTGAGAGGTATAATGGAATTATAAGGAAATCAATTCTATTGGCTTTGAAATCAAAGGAATTAAAAATAAATGAGTGGGAAGTATAATTCAATGGGAGTCGGGGCCTTTGCCCGTCCAGTAGTTGTTTCCTATAATCCTATTTATTAAGCACGTTTTAGTCCATCAGGGCTAGAGGTCGCCGCTCTTGGTGCTTGCTTGGCAAGCCGCTATCGGTCACGAGACATCTTCGATGTCTTGACTGGTAGTAGCAACTGACCACCAGACGGATGTACTTATCTCTCACAGTTACTATGTGCTGGGTCTGCCATAGACCAGTTTGGTTTGCCTTTGTTATTTGTCTTTTCAGCTACCTGTGGCACACTGATGAGAACATAAAGAGTTCGAAACCGGTCTGTGTCTGGTGGAGAAAAGACAAATAACAAATTTGGCTACCAATTTTGGATTTATAGGTATAATTCAATGGGAGTCGGGGCCTTTGCCCGTCCAGTAGTTGTTTCCTATAATCCTATTTATTAAGCATGTTTTAGTCCATCAGGGCTAGAGGTCGCCGCTCTTGGTGCTTGCTTGGCAAGCCGCTATCGGTCACGAGACATCTTCGATGTCTTGACTGGTAGTAGCAACTGACCACCAGAGGGATGTACTTATCTCTCACAGTTACTATGTGCTGGGTCTGCCATAGACCAGTTTGGTTTGCCTTTGTTATTTGTCTTTTCAGCTACCTGTGGCACACTGATGAGAACATAAAGAGTTCGAAACCGGTCTGTGTCTGGTGGAGAAAAGACAAATAACAAATTTGGCTACCAATTTTGGATTTATAGGTATAATTCAATGGGAGTCGGGGCCTTTGCCCGTCCAGTAGTTGTTTCCTATAATCCTATTTATTAAGCATGTTTTAGTCCATCAGGGCTAGAGGTCGCCGCTCTTGGTGCTTGCTTGGCAAGCCGCTATCGGTCACGAGACATCTTCGATGTCTTGACTGGTAATAGCAACTGACCACCAGAGGGATGTACTTATCTCTCACAGTTACTATGTGCTGGGTCTGCCATAGACCAGTTTGGTTTGCCTTTGTTATTTGTCTTTTCAGCTACCTGTGGCACACTGATGAGAACATAAAGAGTTCGAAACCGGTCTGTGTCTGGTGGAGAAAAGACAAATAACAAATTTGGCTACCAATTTTGGATTTATAGGTATAATTCAATGGGAGTCGGGGCCTTTGCCCGTCCAGTAGTTGTTTCCTATAATCCTATTTATTGAGTGGGAAGTTGTTTTACAGGAAGCTTTACATTCAGTAATATCATTGCTTTGTACATCTACCAATTTAACTCCTCATGAAAGAATGTTTAGTCACCCTCGGAGATCGTCAAATGGTTCTTCTATACCTACCTGGTTATCTTCGCCTGGACCAATATTACTAATGGGGTTTTCGGAAAGATACCCTGAGCGATCTGCAAATATACTTCTCTTTTTCTAAAACTATAAGAATAACAAATACAGAGATAGTGATCTGGGTACAGGGAGTAAGTTTCCGAAAACCCCTTAAGAAGACACTGTAGAACTAATAAATATGAGCCTCTTGTAGATGAAGTTCAACTGATTGAAGCAAATCCGGAATATGCGTATGTTCGTCTGCCTAATGGTAATGAGACAACTGTTTCTCTTCGACATTTAGCGCCTAGAAGCGAGGTCATTTATAAGAATGCTAATGAAGATCACAGTCATAATAAGACTGATCTAGAAATAAAAGAAAATTATTCAACATCTCTGACAGAAATTAAAGAGAATCAGAATACCCAATCAATTCTTCCAATTCTTCCAGAAACCCAGTCAATTCTTCCAATTCTTCCAGAAGATTCTCAAGAGGAAGAAACTACTAACGATGAACGTATAAAGTAGACCCCAGCGTGTCAAGCTGTCTCCTAAATATTTGGACGATTTTGTAAGAAATTAAGGTGGGAAGAATGAATTGAATTGAATTTATTAATGTTAAAGTATAAAATACATACACAAGTCAAAACGTTATACATTAGATATACATACTGATAAAATATAAATTTGTAAAAAACAAAACATGAGAAAAGTGTGACATATGTATAAATTTAAATGAACAAACATATTGTATATATACAGCGTGTCCCACTTTTAATGGCCCCCTTCACAACTCAGTTATTAGTTATCCGATTTCAACCAAATTTGGGTTCTATTAACGGCATTTGGTGTGATCTTTTTGAATTAAACAAAACTTATTTTTGTCAGTGACGTGCATTTTTATTAAGAAAAACGGGGTCAATTTTTCGAGAAGTCATATTAGGCATTTTTTTACAGAAAAACTAATGCAGTATTATTAATCAGCATGCTTTGGAACCCCCATGTCAAAATTTTACTACATTTTGATTAAGGGTTTCCGAATAACGGGTCCAGTGAAAATACATTTTTTTCAGTCGTAAATAACTGATAACTTGAAAACGGTTTGTGTTTGGAAAAAAAGTCATACGTCATTTTCAATTTAAACTGATTTACTTTATCATGTGCTCAAAAGTTTGAAATGCCGCAGTCGTAACTAATTATCGTAACAACGGTTTATTTTTAGAAAAATAGTTTAATTTAATATCAGAGCAACCTTTTTTCTTTTGGTATAAAATTGATTTATTATCACATAAGATCATTTTTTATCACTTAATGCCCAAATAATACAGGACCGGTTAAAATATGTTTTTATCGTCCAATGAAAAATTTTTGCTTGCAGCTTTTGGACCTTCTGAAGGCATGGGGAGATAGAATAAATCAATTTAAATTGAAAATGAAGAAAGACTTTTTTTCAAAACGCAAACCGTTTTCAAGCTGTCAATTATTTACGATTGAAAAAATGTATTTTTACTGGGCCCGTTATTCGGAAACCGAAAATCAAAATGTTGTGAAATTTTCGGCATGGGGGTTCTAAAGCATGCTGATTAATAATTTTGTATTAGTTTTTCTGTAAAAAAATGCCTAATATGACTTTCCGAAAAAGCGACCCCTTTTTTCTTAATAAAAATACACGCCACTGACAAAAATAAATTTTGTTTAATTCAAAAAGATCACACCAAAAGTCATTGACACCGATCCAAATTTGGTTAAAATTGGATAACTAGTAACTGTAGTAACTGAGTTGTGAAGGGGGGGCCATTAAAAGTAGGACACGCTGTATATATATATATATATATATATATATATATATATATATATATATATATATATATATATATATATATATATATATATATATATATATATATATATATATATATATATATATATATATATATATATATATATATATATATATATATATATATATATATATATATATATATATATATATATATATATATATATATATATACATCCTGCTAACAATGCTGCGTCCTTACAAAAGCCAACCATACGGCGTCTCCCAGAAATACACTAGTTAGTTCAAATGTGATGGAGTATATTGGATCTACTCATCAAATCCAGCCCAGAGCTGGTTTTAGATTACTGATATCTTAATAAATAAAGAAGTTAAGATATACTGACAATACTGCGTCCTTTCACTAATAGTACGATATAGCGTCCGGAGTATAATCATGTGTATATCCCACATGATACCACGTCCTTAGTGTATATTTTTTGACAAACTTGGTACAATACGGCGTCCGGCACTGTTGCCACATTTATCGCTCTTAGTTTTTATTTTAAATCTACTCAGACCGTTGGACGTCAAATAAAAGTTGGTAATGATTTGGTCATGGGTGTTTATTAAATAATGGGACAAACAGTAGGAATAGGTTCCTTAAGTAAAAATAAATAATTTTAGCTGCATAAACCTTAGTACCATTTTGCTACCTTAAAAATTTGTGGACCGTTAAATGCAATTTTTAAGTTATTATTTTTATTGCCTCTGGTGTTACGCATCTTACGTATTTCGACTTTAGTTTTCCATTTTTTTCCAATAACAACCTGATATCCATTATTTTAGTTTTTTAAAGGGAATTTGTAGAATAAGTTAGTTCTTATGATTTTAAATAACCTGTTTTGCAAAGTATATAACTACAACTTAGAATTCCATATACAATGATACAACTAAAGAAGCAGTAAATAATATTTGCTTTTTGTCATTACTTGTTACTTTTTCTCCTCTGTTATTTCTAATGGTACCTATACTTGGATATTTTAGATTTATTTCTTTGTAGGGTTTCCAATCCCGGGACGGGATTAGGCTTTCGGTATTTTTCGGGATTAGAAAATCAAATCCCGGGATTTTCCGGGATCCCGGGATCTAAATACATTTGTCGAATATCAACATAAAATTAAAGAAGAAACGATTTATTGAGCAAGAATAATAATAATACATAAAAAAATTTATAATAAAACTCTAAAAAAAATTAAAAATTAACAATCTATTGCTACTTTAATCTATTGATTATCTATTCTATAAAAATGAATGCCTAAAATTTACTTTGAAAAAATTACCTGAGAATGGCCAGTGTGTCTAGGGTGTCATTCCCTAATCTGGACCGGATCTTTGTACACAGAATACATGTGAGATAAAAAGTAATATATATTTTATGTAATTTGCTCATATTATTAATATTCGGGATTGATTTTTGAAATCCCGGGATTTCCGGGAGTGAAAACTTGCCCGGGATCCCGGGATTGGAAACCCTATTTCTTTGTATTCCACAGAATTCATTTGTGACTTCCCACAAATATTTTGGGGAGGATCTATTTCCCCCACTTTAAGCGTATAATAATTCATTTTTTCTATTTTAATTAAATTATTTAATTCATTAAAATATATTTTTTTAAATTGGCATTAAAGTACCTCAAAATCGTCATTAAAGTGATGGTCGAGATGGTAGCGTACCTGCCTCTCACCCAAAAGTCCCGGGATCGATTCCCGGTCGTGGTAATGGAAAATACTGTGAGGGGGATTTTTCCATTATACACGGATATTGGATGTGTGTCCGTTGTCTTTAAATGTGTAGCCCCCTCCCGCACAAGGCTCTTGTAGAGCTTTCTGGGATAAAGGGGGTCGTAATTACATGTGGTGTATTTATTTATTTATTATTATAAAGTAATCCATTATTGTACGATTTTTGTAGTTGGCAGAGGTGACCAGATAAATGTAAACATGCTTGTAACAATAATTGTGTTGTAATAAAAGGTAAATAAATACAGTTTTTTAAGTTCAGAATTATCACTATTATAATGCTAAAAATAATGGTTTTCTTACAAAAAATTATCCCGATTTTGACATTTAAAAATAATTATGACATTTCTTAATGTCACTGAAAATTATTTAAAAAATAGAGTTAATTAATCTTAATTTCACAGTTTCTGGATTTAAAAAAAATGCAATATGCACCTCGGCATTAAAATTGCTTTTTATCACTCATGCGGTTTAAACTCCACATTCATGATAAATAGTTGAACTTTAATGCCTTGATACGTAAATAACTATTTTGTACTCCCTGTTTAACTCATTACTAGGTCGAGCCGGGGGCCCGCCGCGACCTAGGACTACGCGCCGCGCCGCTGGCGCGGAATATCAATAGTTTTATCTCGGGGTTTTTAGTTGAAAGACGGTTTTTTAAATTTCGGAAAAATTGAAAATTGAAATTGAGGAAAAAAAAGGTCAGAGCCCCGCGGGGGTTTCTTTAGGCCCTAACGGGCCCAGGAATTTTTTTATAGTATGTTTGAGACAGCCCCTGCGGGGCTGTAGTTTTTAAGGTGTGGTTAAGTGTATTTATTAAGCTGCGGTCAAGTGATTTGGGTAAGTTAGTTGGATTCGGTGGAAGAGTCTCGGGAAAGATGTAGAGTCCTACAGAGATGCCACTTGAAAAGTGATAAGGACATTAGAAGAGAGACGTTTCGCGTATTTTCGTAGGCATCTTGGATTAGTTAAGGGATTCGGGTAATATTAGTCTTCGATTAGTTAAGGAATTCGGGTAATTTAGTTGGATTCGGTGGAAGAGTCTCGGGAAAAATGTAGAGTCTGACAGAATGCTACTTGAAAGGTGGGAAAGTAATGGGAAATGAGGTATTTCGCGTATTTTCGTATTAGTCTTCGATTAGTTAAGGAATTCGGGTAATTTAGTTGGATTCGGTGGAAGAGTCTCAGGAAAGATGTAGAGTCCGACAGAATGCTACTTGACAGGTGGGAAAGTAATGAGAAATGAGGTATTTCGCGTATTTTCGTATTAGTCTTCGATTTGTGAAATGTTGAAAATTCAATTTATTTTTTGTTTTTCTTTAATAACTTCCACAAAATTAAAGATAGGGTAAGTAAACTTGGTACCTACACATAGTTAGGTTGTGAGGGTCCATCTTTGCTATGGTTCAGAGTTAAACAGAGGCCCGCCAGTGGCGTGCGGTGTGGTCACGTCGACATAATTTTAAGGAAAAAAGTATGTGCACTAATTTTTTTCACAATTCTGATCAGATTTGCATAATTTATGGTTGATTTTCTAAAAAAACTTGTACATGTAAAATTTTGCATGAGGCAGTAGTTTTCGAGATATTTGCGTCTGAACAAAACGATGCACCAAAAACACAATTAATTAATTAAGATAGCCCTTTAAAAATTATTTTCAATCTGATTTTCGAAGGGATATACTGAACTGAACTGTCAATTTAATGTTTTTAATGTTTTTCTTCTTTTGCAATGAGGCGTTCTTAAGGTCTTTTGCAGTCAATATTATTTCTGCCAAAAGAAAAATTTGTTTGTTACGAAATTGCATAAACAAATTATCAACATCCAATATCAAAAAAATCAACACCCCGTATTTCCGTTAGGAATGGCTATAGAGAAATTTTAGAAAGAATATATCGTGATTTCATCAGAACTATTCCCGACATGATAATTGTGTTTTTGGTGCATCGTTTTGTTCAGACGCAAATATCTCGAAAACTACTGCCTCATGCAAAATTTTACATGTACAAGTTTTTTTAGAAAATCAACCATAAATTATGCAAATCTGAGCAGAATTGTGAAAAAAATTAGTGCACATACTTTTTTCCTTAAAATTATGTCGACGTGACCACACCGCACGCCACTGGCGCGCCTCTGTTTAACTCTGAACCATAGCAAAGATGGACCCTCACAACCTAAATATGTGTAGGTACCAAGTTTAGTTACCCTATCTTTAATTTTGTGGAAGTTATTAAAGAAAAACAAAAAATAAATTGAATTTTCAACACCCTGTATCTCCGTTAGGAGGCTCGATAGAGAAGAAATATTAGAAGGGGTATGTCATAAGTTCATGTGAACTTTCTGTACCCGAAGTTTGTCGGTTTAAAATCGGGACACCCTGTATAATAAATAATAAATAACATCACAATATGTAATTACGACCCCCTTTATCCCAGAAGGCTCTAAGAGCGTTGTGCGGGAGGGAGCTGCACATTTAAAGACAAGGGACACATCCAATATTCGTGTATAATGGAAAAATCCCTCTCACAGTATTTTTTATTGCCACGAACGAGAATCGAACCCGGGGCTTTTGGGTGAGAGGCAGGTACGTTACCATCTCGACCATTAGTCATATAAATATAATATATAATGGTCTGTTATTTTCGATTTTATTATACACTAACACGAATCTCATAGTGCATGCTGTGAGTCGGAAAAAACCTCGAAAAACAAGTATTTGGGTAGTCAAACTACTTCCCTCCCACGTTTTCGAGGATGCTGAACACGATGGTGATGTTGGCTCTGCTCCTCGAGTTGTCCCTACCCCCCTAACGGCCAAATAACCACTCTCCAAGGGGGTGAAAAATGTGTTTCGTGCTACAAACGAGAAAACCCTCGTTATCTCTCGTTTTTGAGTGTGCCGGGCAAGAGAAAAATATTACCAAGTCACCTCGATCCCCGCGAGCCCTTCGAAAGGACACAAACTACCCCTTTGATGCGCGGTTTTATAAAGTAAGTGAAGTAAGTTAGATCATAAACATTTTTGTTGACGCATAAAATTACTTATTTACTATAGGTAAATATAAATCATTTTCAACATTTGTCGAGATGACTTGATAATATTTTTCTCTTGCCCAGCATACTCAAAAACAAGACATAACGTGGGTTTTCTCGTTTGTAGCACAACACATTTTTCACCCCCTTGGAGGGTAGTTTTTGCCCGCTCGGATGGTTGGTTTGCCCCAGGGAGCAGAACTAACATTACCATCGTGTTCAGCATCCTCAATAACGGGGGGATGACATAAGTTTTACCGGTGGAAGACGTAGAATACGCGATTCCCCCTCTTTGGGGATGGTTTTTGGCCATTAGGGGGGTAGGGTCAATTCGGGGAGCAGAATCAACATCACCATCGTGTTCAGCATCCTCGAAAATGGGGGGTGACATAAGTTCTGCCGGTGGAAGACGTCGAATACGCAATTCTCCCCTTTTGGGGTCGGTTTTTTGGCCGTTTGGGGGGTAGGGTCAACTCAGGGAGCAGAAAAATCATCACCATCGTGTTCAGCATGCTCGAAAACGGGGGGAGACGGTAGTTTGGTTGACTCCGTCCGACTCACAGCGTCCGACTCACAGAATGCACTAGTACGCGCGAGTAAACGTCCCACTAAAAAGGAATGATTATATATATTTATGCGATACGTTGTTGCCAAATCTCGGATGCAGCATCATGCTATAACTGAAAGAGTATATTAGATGTATATTTCTGTACAAAGATCGACGCGACCCCAAACTAAGTTCGTTGGAACTAAAAATATACTCTTGCTTACACTTGACATATGATACCGCGTCCAAAATCGAAAAATTGCCCAGTCAATATCTCAGTTAATTGAAATGATACAGAAATGATTTCTATGTTTATCGGTAGCTCAGGTGACACAGAATAATCTGAGAAGTTGTAAAAGGATCACTCGCGAAATATGGCGAAGATAATATGGAAAAACAATACTGCGTGTCAATGTACGGACGCAGCATTGATAGCAGGATAAATATAAATATATATATATGTTAGCAAATAAGCCGAAAGGCCGAATTTGTAAATAAAATAAAACGAACAATTGGCTTCAGAACACTCCGTATATTGAATAAAATACAACTATTCGTTACCAATGTTAGAATAAGAATGTCGAGTCGCCCCTAGCTTAGCTGACTCTCAAGTGTCTTAAGAATACATCCCTTCTCAGTATAACACTTAACTATAATTTATGTTCTATAAAATAAACTAAAACCATGACATCGTTCATGAAATATAAGCAAACGCTCACACGGCCAATTCTGACCTATAATTCGTTCTCGAATTATCCCTTTCCCCTGGGACCATGGGCAATGTTGTGGGTCGGCAACCTCCAGACTCCATGGGCGGGGTTGTGGACCTGTAAAACGATCATACGGCAGCTTAGGTTGTAACGTACTTAACGGAAAGCGTTTTGCTTCCGATAAACAAATATAATGTGAAGCGTGACGCTTCCAACATCTCAAATCAATCACTGCAAAGCGTGTCGCTTTCAACAGTTCAAATCAACACTACTACTAGATTATTTTATTCGCATCATCAATCATCATTATCAATTATCAAACACATTTTCAATATAAATCTGTCTCACAAAACGTACCCACTGCGAAGCGTCCCGCATTCCAACAGTGCAATACTTATCAACTCGACTGCGAAGCGTCCCGCATTCCAACAGTACAACTTTTTACCTCAACTGCGAAGCGTCCCGCATTCCAACAGTTCAAACTTTTTACCTCAACTGCGAAGCGTCCCGCATTCCAACAGTTCAACATTTTACCTCAACTGCGAAGCGTCCCGCATTCCAACAGTTCAACATTTTACCTCAACTGCGAAGCGTCCCGCATTCCAACAGTTCAACATTTTACCTCAACTGCGAAGCGTCCCGCATTCCAACAGTTCAACATTTTACCTCAACTGCGAAGCGTCCCGCATTCCAACAGTTCAACATTTTACCTCAACTGCGAAGCGTCCCGCATTCCAACAGTTCAACATTTTACCTCAACTGCGAAGCGTTCCGCATTCCAACAGTTCAATCAACAACAGGCAAAGCGTTATGCTTTCAACCAAAAACAAATAAAACATCTCTCATACACTGTTATATCAATTAAATTATTGATCAAATTATTTCTCAAATACTCTTAAAACAAAATATTTTTACAAATTCTTCCCGCAAACGCTCACACTGCCTGGAGCATACTTTACTCACCGTATGTTAAAAATCTCCAGCAAGTTCACCTGGCCAGACTCGAATCATGTCCTTAGCAACTGTCCTCTTTTTATTGGTAGCCAAGTTTTTCTGTTCGAATCTATCATGCGGAAGGATTTGGAGTACTTCAAATGGACCATCGTTCGTATCTGTCATCCAGTTTTGCAAGGTGACTATTTCCTGAAGGATAGAATACGAAATCCCCTACGTTTATCGTTTTATTTGAGCGCCTGGTTTTGTCGAAAAGGTTTTTAGCATAATCTGCTTGCTTTTTCATACGTTAGTATGCCAGATTTCGGTTTTTTTTCTAAATTTTGTGCAATTTCTGTCATTGGAATTGAGCCGGTATAAGAGTTTTTATGTCGGGTATACTACCACAAACTTATGTCAGTAAGTACACAGGTGAGAATCCCGTAGTTTTTTGTATTGTCTTGTTGAGAGTAGTTTGTAATTTAACAATATCGTTCGGCCATTCTGATCTGTCACTTATTTCCGCTCTAAGCATATTTAAAACGGTCGCGACATATCGTTCGACTTGTCCGTTACCTCGGGGTGCACTTTTTGCTATTAAATGGTGGTCAATTCCTAATTCGGACAACATTTTCTTTACAGATTGATCAGTAAAATTTGTGTCTCTATCACTAACAAATCTTTTAGTAATACCAAACATACTTAAATAAGTTTTCGCAGTGACGGGTTCAATAATTATATTGTTAATTGGGGAACAATTTGTTCTTTCATTTAAATAAATTCGGGAGCCATATTGATGAGTATGAATTTCTAATCCTTTATGTAAAAATAAATCCCTCCCCAAAATAGCATCAAAAACTATAGCAGAATCGTCAACTATATAAAAACAAATTTCAAATGCCGTACCGTCTCGTTCAATTTTTAAAGTGCTCTTTGTGTTTGCAAATATTGTGTTGTTTCCCAGACCTTTCAAAGTAATTAGTTCAGGCTCAAAATGACAATTTAAATAATTAGCAATTTTGTTTGTAAGCAAACTACATTCTGCTCCAGTATCCAACAAACAGTTCACTGTCTGGTCTTGAATTTTAAATCCAGTACAAAAGTCGGCGTCCAAATTAACACAAAAATAATTGATTCTAGAGATAGAGGCTCTTTCGCGATTTTTTTGCGAAGCAGTTACTGACTTTATGACCAAGTTTTTTTTTACAAAAGGTGCACACAATTTTATTACAACTACCAGAGGGAACATTTTTAAATTCATTCATTTTTAAATTCATCTCTCTCTCCTTTCTTTGTACAATTACGACTAACATGTCCCGGTTGATTGCAATTATAACAAATTTTTACACTAGTTTTATGATCAAAGGGGTAATTTCTTTTTATGCCCCTTCGCATCATTCTATAATTGCCTAGCAAGACTAACAAATCACTAACTGACAAAAGATTACTGTTAAATGCGGCGGTTTTGACATCAATATCAGTGATGTTTCCAATGACTAATTCCAACAATTGATTTTCGGACAAAGCAAAACTTAATGCTCTAAGTAAACTAATTTTTTATCTGGCATACTCACAATAAGAATCAGCTTTATCGCTGGTGAACAAACTTGCTCTGCGGAGTTTCTCACTTAAATTTCGTTTCGCTGGGTACAAGCTGGAAATTTCAGTCTTGAAATTTTCCCAAGTTTTTACATCCGATTTCCATGTCAAAAACCATTCCTTTGCTTCTCCCACAAGGCCGGTGGTACCTCTCATCAACAACTCATGGTCAGCCCAATTGAAAGTAGTCGCTAAATTTTCTAATTCACAACACCATTTCTCGGCACCATCATCGTCTAATTTAGGATTAAACACTGGAATATTCACTGCACTGGTGGTCGCAGTTTTCACTGACTGGTCCTTTATTTCTTTCAATGATTTCAAAGAGTCCACCAAAATTTTAGCAAATTCTTCCATGTTTAATTTTTTTTTTTTCGCACACTATAACAATCACAACGTGTCTGTCACTCGTGGTACTTTTAATGAGTCTATCCCACTTCTGATGTTAGCAAATAAGCCGAAAGGCCGAATTTGTAAATAAAATAAAACGAACAATTGGCTTCAGAACACTCCGTATATTGAATAAAATACAACTATTCGTTACCAATGTTAGAATAAGAATGTCGAGTCGCCCCTAGCTTAGCTGACTCTCAAGTGTCTTAAGAATACATCCCTTCTCAGTATAACACTTAACTATAATTTATGTTCTATAAAATAAACTAAAACCATGACATCGTTCATGAAATATAAGCAAACGCTCACATATATATATATATATATATATATATATATATATATATATATATATATATATATATATATATATATATATCGGGTGGTCCAAAAAAAACCGGAATTTTCATTTTCCCTTATAACTTTTTTATTTTTTCAGCGATTTTCAACTTTTTGGATTCGTTCGACAGCTAAAGCTTTCAGCTAAACGATTCTCTGCCAGAAGCTGATATTATGATCATAAATGTCAAGGCACACGTATTTAAACTTGAGCAATTTTTAATAACTGCTGGAATTTTGTTGAAATGCCGAATTTACAAACGGTTTGTTTCATCATCTTGACTGGTCTTGTGGCAATATTTTGATGGGTAGTTTTAAAAAATCGGTCAAAGAACTACGGAGCTGTACCAAAAAATGCAGAGGCGTGTTATCAACGTCTCGGCAGCAATGGTAAAAACAGAAATTTTTATTCTCCTTCATAACTTTTTTGATTCCTTACCGATTTTAATTTTTTTTGAATCATATAAAACCCAAAGCCTTCCACTACAATATTGAATGGCAGAAATTGACATGAATCATAAATCCAATATGGCGGAAGTGGTCAAATTTACCTAATATTTAAAAGCCGCTGGGATTTTTTTTAAATGGCGAATTAAATGGCTTTTCTTTTTATCTGGAAGCCTTATTTTCTAAAAACATTTTCACGCATAGATCACGAAAATCGGTTAAGAACTTACAAAGACATAACGTAATCATGTGTCCCATAACAACAGTATTAAATTAATTCTTAACAGAGTTACCTATACACTTATCGTCATGGTTACAAAACAAAAACAAATGAACATTGACACTTAACTGTCACTTCGGCTGTTTTTAAAGAGTGTTTTGTGGTACCTAGTTTTGTCAAATGAAGACAAGATTTTCATTAAGAATTTATTGATTCGCGGCTATAAAGTTTCGGAAATAATACAACAATTTCCAGACAATAACTTTTAAAAAAGTACTATTTACGACTTTGCACGAAAGTTTTCAGAAACTGGAACGATTTAAAGACGTCGAGGAAGTGGTAGGCCGAGATCAGTAAGAGTAGAAGTAAGTATTTATTGTAACATTGTGTAATTAGTGTCAACGTAGAGGCAATATAGAGTAATTTAATTCTAATATTTTTGAATATTTTTTAGAACATTGAACAGGTCGCCAATTTGGCAATTAGCCCTGTAAGGACACCGCATTTCAGTTTTAGTGTGAGTCAAATTGCTCAACTAACTGAAACGTCTAGCCGCGAATCAATAAATTCTTAATGAAAATCTTGTATTCATTTGACAACACCATTTTAACAAAACTAGGTACCACAAAACACTTTTTAAAAACAGCCGAAGTGGCAGTTAAGTATCAATGTTCATTTGTTTTGTAACCATGACGATAAGTGTATCGGTAACTCTGTTTTAATCTAATACTGTTGTTATGGGGCACATGATTACGTTATCAACTTCATCTTTGTAAATTCTTAACCGATTTTCGTGATCTATGCGTGAAAATGTTTTTAGAAGATAAGGCTTCCAGATAAAAAGAAAAACCATTTAATTCGCCATTTAAAAAAAATCCCAGCGGCTTTTAAATATTAGGTAAATTTGACCACTTCCGCCATATTGGATTTATGATTCATGTCAATTTCTGCCATTCAATATTGTAGTGGAAGGCTTTGGGTTTTATATGATCCAAAAAAAATTAAAATCGGTAAGGAATCAAAAAAGTTATGAAGGAGAATAAAAATTTCTGTTTTTACCATTGCTGCCGAGACGTTGATAACACGCCTCTACATTTTTTGGTACAGCTCCGTAGTTCTTTGACCGATTTTTTAAAACTACCCATCAAAATATTGCCACAAGACCAGTCATGATGATGAAACAAACCGTTTGTAAATTCGGCATTTCAACAAAATTCCAGCAGTTATTAAAAATTGCTCAAGTTTAAATACGTGTGCCTTGACATTTATGATCATAATATCAGCTTCTGACAGAGAATCGTTTAGCTGAAAGCTTTAGCTGTCGAACGAATCCAAAAAGTTGAAAATCGCTGAAAAAATAAAAAAGTTATAAGGTAAAATGAAAATTCCGGTTTTTTTTGGACCACCCGATATATATATTGATAAAGGGTATGTTGTGGCCTCCAAAGTAGATACCAAAGATACGTTGTCACCTCATATATAACGTTATGGCCTCCGATTTCGGAGGCGACAACGTTTCTCCTAGTTTTCATCGGTTTTGGAAAGAAGGTGACATCTACAGTTCAAAAACGAAAATTTGTTCAGAGGCGACAAAGTACCTTCCATACTCACAAATAAATATTTTAGTTCCTATATATAATGCTGGCGCTGATGTCGCATTCAGTATTCAATGAGAGCACGTTGTCACCTGATATATAAAGCTGAATTTTTTGTCACAAGCGTAGCGTTCCCGCCTCCTTAAAAAGGCAACGTCGCAGGACATTTCAGCGTATTATGGGCGAGTTGCTTTATTCACCGGTTGATCCACCAGATGTGTTTTATCTCGTTCTAACCTCGGAGATAGAACGAGATAAAACACATCTGATGGATCCACCGGTGAATAAAGCAACTCGCCCTATGAGATTGGATAGTGATAATTTAAATATGTCATCAATTATGTCATTTGAACATCCTAAATTATAGTTATTGTTTTATTTACGTGGCATACTGAAAATTTTTGCAGAAAACCGGAATGATACAATATATCAGCTTTGAAATTTTTCATAATTCAAGAAGCTATATTTCAAGATATGATTGGAATAGATATTAAGTATAATATATTATATATTTTTGGAGAAATAAAACAATATAACTTACTTTTAGCTTAAGACGTATAATTTCATGCACATTTGGAGATTCTTTGTAAAATGTAATGTAAGACTAAAAAGTGGGTGAGAACGAGTCAGACTGTACAGGCCAGTACAGGGATATTATCGACAGATTAACCCCTTATGACATTTTTATTCTTCTAAGAAAATAATGGTAAATACAAAAGTTGTGCGAAATTTTCCCGCGATCTCACCGTACTTATCGAAATTACAATTATACAGGGCGTTCTGGAGATACAAACCTAACTTGTTTTTCTAAATGGAATACCCTGTATGTTTTTATATTTTTGAAATCTACGCATTATCCCGATTCCGACGATATACCAGGTGACCACGAAATGACGCTCGTCTCTATATCTTCTTGGTTTTACAAGATATGAATTTCAAAGTTGGGCACGTCAAATAACAGTTAAATATGCATTATTTTGACCGCTTTTTTACTTTCAGTCGCTTTGAGTTTCACCGGACATGACACTAACTTTGATTTTTTAAATGGAACACCCTATAGATTTTTACATTTTTGGATTCAGGAGGTCATTTTGGATATATGTAGTTATGGCATATTAAGATAAAAATATTAATACTGACATTTTTATGAGCAAATTAAATTTTTTACTAGGCGGCCGTAATCCCAAAAAAATATTTTATTTCATCCCGTCCGGAAAGTACAACAGTACAGTATTCATATGAGGCCGGAAAATGAGACATTACGGTATCAGAGCCGGCAAAGTACCGGAAACCACCGGAAACTTATTACGAACCAATCACAAACTGTTATTATACCTTTTGACAGTTGTTTGACATATAAAAATCGACCGTAAATTAAAAAATAGTGTCAAATGTCAAATGGCATAAGAAAATAACCAAGTGTCAAATTATACAAAAATGCTAATATACAAGAAATGACGGGATGAAATAAAATATCATTCGACACACGTCCGTAAGGTGTTGTTCCAGCCTCGTTTAGATATTCTAGACTCGGCTCCTGACGTCGCCTCGTCCATAATATCTACTCGACTCTAACAAGTCACCTTCCGGACTTGTGACGAAAATTACTATTGTTATGCTTCAGTAATTAATAAAAAAATACAATTATGACGTTATGCCATATGGCATTTGTGTTAAAAAATCTTAAACATTTCGGAAATCATTTCTCCAAATTAACTATCCTTTTTTAATGGCACCATGGTGGTACACTACGTTATTTCAATAAAGCATTTTATTACCGATTACTTGGTACCAAGGACTTCACTATATCTTTATATTGTAATACATTAATATACATAAGAATAACATTCAACTAGAAATGAAAAAGTCAATATTTAACAGTGGATCTCTATCAAGTAGATGCCTTTGATCTCCTGAATCTAAAGATGTAAAAATATATACAGGGTGTTCCATTTAAAATTCCAAAGTTAGCATCATTTCCGGTGAAACCAGAAGCGACAAAAAATGTTAAATCTGTTGAATTAATGCATATTTAGCCGTTATTTGAGGTGCCCACATCAGAAATTTATATCTTGTAAAACCAAGAAGAGATAGAGGCAAGTGACATCTTGTGGTCATATTCTTGGTTTTAAAAGATATGAATTTCAAATTTGGACACGTCAAATAACGGCTGAATAATATTTATTAATTCGACCAATTTATCATTTTCCGTTGCTTCCTGTTTCACCGGAAATTATGCTAACAATTGATTTTTAAATGGAACGACCTGTATATTTTCACATTTTTTATTCAGCAGGTCAGATGCTAGAGATTCACAAATATGAGTTTTTTTTTTCATTTATATCTTTTTGAATGTTATATTATTCTTATGTATTTTTATGTATTATAATATGAAAAAATCCATCATGGTGCCATTAAGAAAAAAATAGTTATCCTGAAAAAATTATTTCCAAAATATTTCAGATCTTATAACACAAATTTCATATGATATAATACCATAATTGCATTTTTTGATTAATTATTGAAGCAAAATAAAACATATTTTTGATATCACGGCCGCCTGGATGAAAAATTAAGTTTGCTCATAAAAATGTCTGCCAGTAATATTTTTATCTCAATATGCCATAACTATATCCAAAATGACCTCCTGAATATAAAAATGTAAAAATATATAGGGTGTTCCATTTAAAAAACCAAAGTTAGTCACATTTCCGGTGAAACCGGAAGTGACAGAAAATGAAAAATCAGTCGACATAATGCATATTTAACCGTTATTTGACGTGCCCTAATTTGAAATTCATATCTTGTCAAAACAAGAAGATATAGAGACGAGCGTCATTTCGTGGTCACCCGGTACATGTATTGTATGTTTGCTCAACTTTTTGCTCAACTTCTTCTAGTATAAATTTTTGCAAAATATGAAGAAAAACAGGGTTGCCTTGAAAATTATATTGGTTAGAAATACCATTCTGCATTTTATTTTGTTATTTTATACTAGGTAAATCATGTTTTTACAAAAAAAACATATTTTATGAAAAGGTGTTCCACATGCCACATAACAATCAATAATGCCATTTTTTTATTCGATTGAACAAGAACCATTTTGACTTAAAAATGTAGCCACCAAAACTAGGGCTAGTAAGAGAAATATCAAACTAAAATAGTAATGCTTTTGTTTCTGACAAAACTGATTTGACGCCTCCTAGATTTTCACATAATTAATTGGATCGCGGAGAAAACCGCATGTTTTTGATGTTGAACTGATCATCTGTGCAACGTAACATGTTTCAAAAATTCCTATTTAATTAATAAAATAAAGTAGAAAAATATAAAATTTTCGTGGCAAAATTGATTCTTTTTATTTTGCAGACATTGATATTTGATGTCTATTGGGCAATTAGGCCAAGCGGCAAGTATTTTTTCGCCACAAATTGATAATAGCATCTTGTTTCACAGACATAAAAAATATGTCAAAAGTGTGATTACCTCCGAGGTCGGAGACTACCCTTAATTTTGCAATTTAGGTACAAAAATCCGGTTTTTTAGCAATAACTGGTATCCTATTCATCCTACGTGAGAAATGGTGGTATACAAAATTGAAGATATTAAAATTCTCTATAAAAGATGCCCTACGCATATTTTTCCTCAGACCAACGGTTTTTTAATACTAACCGCACAAAATTGAAAAATTCGTGACGGTCACAGCGAGCGAAAACCTTTGGTCTGAGCAAAAATATGTAAAGTTTATAGAGAATTTTAATGTCTTCAATTTTGTATACCACTATTTCTCTCGTAGGGTGAATAGGAAGCACCTTATCGTAAAAAAAACAGATTTTAATACATAAATCGCACAATTAAGGGTAGTTGCCGACATCGGGGGTAATCACACTTTTGATATGTTTTTTATGTTTCTGAAACAAGATCATTAAAAAAAAAAAATTTATTATCAATTTGTATTTTTTTGTGGGTTTTTTCGACCTGCCGCCGTATGGACTAAAAAGGTTGGATCAAATATACAATACATATACAGGGTGAATCAGTTTTAATGGGATAAACGCAAACGAATAATAATAATAAAATTTTGTTATATAAACATATCCTCAAAATTGCTTAGTTTGTGAGATACCAAGTGTTTTTATTTTTTATCCTTGAAACGGGAAAAGATATTTCAGTCAAATTTGGTATATGATAGTTTTGGACAAAACCACATTCATTCTTGTGCTCCTTAACATTAACACAAGATCCAGTGGCATACAAATGGGGGCCATCTGATCCCCTTTTTTAAAAAAGTGGACGCGTCTGGGTTTTTTCAAAGATTTATAATAATTTTTATAATCGTTTGTCAATTCTAAGTAAATTAGGTCTCTACAAGTGTTAACCATAATGTATTTGATTTTGAGTTATTTCCCTATTTGTTATTAGAAATGTATAAAAACTTGAAACCTGGCAAGATGTTGTTTAATGGTAAATTGAATTAAATTGACGACTTATTTTAATTATAAATATAAATGTCTGTTTAGTTTAATCTTTTGACAATAAACTCTTACACCTTAATTGAATTAAAGGTTTTTAATAGATTTACGTCAAAGTTGAATACATATTAAATATAATAATGCAATAAATTCCAATAATATATCATTCTTACAGTTGCTTTAAATATTAATAAGTTGTATCAATTTCAAAAGTCTCGCCAGTTTTCCATTAATGACATCAAAAACGGACGGTCTCGTTATTGGTTAAAGTCCAAATAAATTCGTTCGTGCACGTGACGTCACAATACTAACCTCAAAAATATGTAATTTTTACGATTTTCAAATATGCTGCTTCTATCAAAATTTCTGCTCCTGTACTATGAACTAAAATCTTGTTCAGTGCATTATTAATGAAGTTTTAATTGCCTTAATCTAATAAAATAAGATTGTTTTTGTTGGTTGGAAATCCAATCTATTATTAGCTGCATATTTTTAATAATCTACAAAATTAAAACTGCAGGGTGTTCCGAAATAACGTGAAAACCTCTTAAGGGTATTTCCTCATCAAGAAATAAATATAGTCTCTTCTGTACAGTAAAGTCGAGAACGGCCTCCTTGAGCCGCTAGATCTCCTCAAAAGGGGGCACCAAAAAGTGATTTGATTTTTTTTTTTTCGAAAGTAACTATAGCTGGCGGAATGAAATTTGGGCACGACTTTGTACTTATGGAAGGTCTTCTTAATAGGTAAAAGTTAACAGGAGTGAAATTATTATGCATATACAGGGTGTCCCGAAATTAGTGGTCATCATTTTACCAGCTTGTTCAAAAATAAGGCAAGAAGTTCCTACAAATATAGCCACAGAAAGGCTTCCTAAGGGAGCTACAACCCTTTAAAAGTGCTTCCTTGATGATGGTTTTTAGTTAATATTTCCGAAACCGGTGAAATTAAAAACATGAAATTTTGGTCAATTACTAATCATTTTATGACCAATAGGGTAGTGTAAAAATGAATCAAAAATTTCATTCAGGGGTGGGTCAAACAGGGAGGGGGTGGAGTAAAATGCCCCACAACTTTTTCGCATGTAAGTTTTTCCAAATTTTGGTAGCAAATTATGGAATACCAGAGTTTTTTCTGCAATAAAGGTATTCTAGTTGTACTTTGATATGGCGCACCGTTTTCGAGTTATTTGAGTTTCTGGAAAACAATAATCACAAAAAAATCACAACGGAACGAGTAGGATGCACAGTTCTCTAGGTACTTAGTATCTAATTAATAATAGAATTATGCTGAAATGATCGCTCCCAGGGCGCTACTGCAAAAAATAATAATAGGACAACTTTATTAGTAATTACTAATTAAATGTAAAGTTTATGTTAATAGGCCTATGACTTTGCTAGAATTAAAACAAAAAATATGAGAAGAAATTAATAGAATTCCACCTGAGATGTGTTTAGCAGTTTTTAACCACATGGAGAAGGTATTGCAGGAGTGTTTTGACCGAAATGGAAGGCGCTTCGACAATATAATTTTTAAAACATAAAATCCGCCTATATTGTGTGTATTTTTGCAGTAATAAATTTATTTTAAAACTTCAAGCAAATTTATTATTAGCCTTTAAAAAGGGAATTCCATTCCTGGACACCATGTATAAACCACAATAGTTGAAATGTTTTATTGTGTATTTTAAGTCCCTAAAGGAGTAGTTTGTTATTTTCCTTATGTTTTATATCTTAATTCCTCTGGTTCTTATCACCCCCAATCATGATTAGGTACCACGTATCTTGGGCAATGGGAGTCAAAACAACTTCTTTTTAAGAAAATTAACCAGAATTAATCAGAACGGTATAAAACTAGTCAAAAAAATATATTTTTTAACCTTAGTTATTACATTTTCGAAAGCAAATACGTTTCTTAAGCTATAAAACTTATTAGCAATTTAATAAAAAATAAAATGTAACATATTATATTTTATTAGTAATATATTAAAGTAATATATTAAAGTAATTTATTAAAGTGATATATTAAAAGTAATATATTACATTTTATTTTTTATTAAATTGCTAATAAGTTAGTTTTATAGCTTAAGAAACGTATTTGCTTTCGAAAATGTAATAACTAAGGTTAAAAAAATATATTTTTTTGACTAGTTTTGTACCGTTCTGATTATCTCTTCTTGGGTAATGCGAGTCAAAACAACTTACTTTTAAATTAAGAAAATTATATTTCTTTGTCATGTTTTTAATCAATTTTATAACTTAATAAACAAACGTACTTATAAACAAATATATTTTGTTGACTTAGTTTTTTACAGTTCTCCTTAACTGACCACAATTTCCTTGCTCTTCCCTACCTTACAAAAGTCATGTTCCTCATTTATCCCATTTTATTTAATATTTCGATAAGTAATATTTCATGAGTAAAACATTCTGAAACTGAATTTATATTCATATTAAAAACACGTCCTTATAAAGCACGGATACAGAGGTGTCTTTGTGACCTCCGAAAATGTGACAACACTGTCGGAGCCGACAACGTTATTAACGTGAGCGCTTATATATAGATTTCGGAGGTCACATAGTACTTTATGTGGTTTCCATATATGACCTCCTTAAAAGTCAAATTTCTCTTCCCCTCTTTTGAAATACAGATTCGTGACCCTCTCCTCACCCCATATATGAAATTTTTTTTTCTCTAGTTGAACGGGGAGACCCGGAGGCGAGGTCGCCTCTTCCATGTAGTGGAGGTGACAACATACCGCGTATAGATATATATATATATATATATATATATATATATATATATATATATATATATATATATATATATATATACTCAGTAATAGTACTAACCTGAGCCAGAAATACAAATTTTTATGCACAATCCTGAACCACCCTGACCGACCTGAACCATATATGTGGTTCAGGTTCGTTTTGCCTAATAAAAAATTATCGAGTTGATTTATTTATAGATTGTACATTTCTTTGGAAAGTTAGGACTAACTATTTTATATGCCATTTACTTTGATGAAAAAAATGCGAGGGAAAAAAGCGCGGGAAAACAGTATTGTTTATCATACAATGGTTCAGGTTTGATAGAAAGATATGTTTTTGGGTTCGAGCTTTGCCCGCATGTCTGTGTGGCGCTGCTTTGAATTCTGTATACAAGTTCAATTATATTTCGTATAAAGCTGAACCATTAAATTTAGCAACACTGTATTCATAATATTAACGTATTTGCACTCATGAGTCATGAAGTTATTATGGATGGTAATTCTTCATTTAAGAGATTTGAGTAATTCACCCCATTTTTGACCATGTTTGTCACAACTTTTATTGCACTTTCGACCGCTGAGTCATTTTTTGAAACATTGTTTCTAAGAAGAATGAATTACAAAAACGTTTATATTTCTTTTTTCACGACATAAGAGTACAGGGTGATTCTTTTATCAGGGGAAATGCGTTTTTATCGTAAACGGTTAATGGAAACTATTTTTTGTAAAAAGTATTATATTCTTACCGACTGTTACTAAAAACTAGGATAGAAATATAACACAAATGTGCTGGGCGCTAGGCGTCGCGACGTTACAAAATTTTTTTTTCCAGCAACATACCACTTTTATTACACCATTGGAAGGGTCTTTTGATTTCGAGTGTTTTTTCTCGATATTTATTCGTTAAAAAGTTATGACGTAATATTTGCCCCCTGAAACGGGTTTTTCGCTCTCTTTAATGGGCTATAGCTCCCTTAGGAAGCACATTTGGACATATGTTTGTATGAACTTTTATTCTTATTTTCGCATGTAGAATTAGCTCCAGAATTTCTTGATAGCAATTTAATAACATGGATATATCATCCATAATAATAGGTATATCACCCATACAGGGTGTTTCTAAATTATTGTCCAGAAGTTCTGGAGCTAATTCTACATGTAAAAATAAGAATAAAAGTTCATACAAACATATGTCCAAATATGCTTCCTAAGGGAGCTACAGCCTCTTAAAGAGAGCGAAAAACCCGTTTCAGGGAGCAAATATTATATCGTAACTTTTTAACGAATAAATATCGAGAAAAATAGAATATAGAAAAAAAACTCGAAATCAAAAGACCCTTTCAATGGTGTAATAAAAGTGGTATGTTGCTGGAAAAAAAATTTGTAGCGTCGCGACGCCTAGCGCCCTGCACATTTATGTTATATTTATATCCTAGTTGTTAGTAACAGTCGGTAAGAATATAATACTTTTTACAGAAAATAGTTTCCTTTAGCCGTTTACGAGAAAAACGCATTTCACCTGACAAAAGAATCACCCTGTACCTACACATAAAAAGGAAATTATTTTAAAATCCCAGTTTTTTACAATCATGTCCTCCCGGTGATTTCTGTGTTATACTAGTTGGCCGATACAGTTCTATGACCGGTATGTATTACAGTCTACTTTGATGAACTCTTAGCCAAACTTTTTTGGCCAAATACATTTTTGTAAAAATGCTGCATTTCTTGGTGCAAAGTTGTTCTAGTTTGTTCCAGTATTGAGATTTTTGAAAATTTTTGGACAGATCTTTTCGAAAAACTTTATTCAACTGTGACAATGTTAAAAAATCAAAAATATTTATCAGTGTATTAATTAAAAAATATTTATTTGCAGAATTTGCCATTTTTTTGGTATATGGAAATTTCTTTGACCTGTATTTATTTTAGGGAAATGTTTTTGATTTTTGAGAGTTGAATGAAGTTTTTTCGAAAAGTTCTGTTCAAAAAAATCAATACTGGAACAAACTAGAACAACTTTGCACCAAGAAATGCAGCATTTTTTTTACAAAATATTTATTTGGCCAAAAAAGTATGGCTAAGAGTTCATCAAAGTGTACTGTAATACATGGCTTAAGTTAAAATTATTATTTTGACAGTATTTCTGGGAAAAGAAAAATGTTTAAAAATATAGTTCATAATTTATGCGTTAAAACGGTGGAAAATTTCATTTTTCGAATTAAGCAACTAAATTTAACATTTAGATGTAACTTTGCATTATAAACAACTTTTTCAAATAACATTTTTCGATATCTTTAAAATTAAGAGTAGTTTATTCTTGAAAATTTAAATAATTTGATTTTCCGACCTAAGCGTCCGGACTAACACAAACTTTAGTAGACACTTACTCGTTTGAGACCATGCACAAACTTTTATCAAGTATAAAATTTTTCTGAAAGTCAACAACAAAATAATTTCCCATATGGTGCAGACTTTTTGGCACTGTAGTACAATTTTTGTAGTCAGGAAATTATAAGGATTTCGAAAATATAATATATAGGGTGTTCCATCAAAACCCCTAAGTTTATAGAGTTTTGCTATTTTGCGATTGTCACTTGTTTGTTTTAGTGACAGATTATTAAAATTTAGAAAAAATACTGCAAGTTTTGTATATAAAATTTTTCTGTATTCCATCAAATAAATTCTGTAGGGGGGGTGGCTAATTATAAGGGAAAACCCTGTACCTGAGTTACTTAATTCGTTAAATTGTTTAGTTTACTGTTTCGTTTCATTTTGTTTGGTTTTTAAAAATGTTTTATGGTACTTAAATAAATGAATTGTTTTTCTCTCTTATTTAGTGGCTTTTAGAATTAACAATTATTTGAAAATTTTTGGTTGTCATGGTAACCATACGTTATTGGGAGTCATTTTTCGGACTAATTCGTTGTACGTTTTTGAAAATTCATTTTCTTATAACTTTTTTATTATTAAATAATATTTCAATGAAATTTTGATAATCCAGTGGTGAAGATTTTCGACATCGAAAAATAATCAGAGAATGCCTTAAAAATGAAAATTAATTTATGAAAATTTGTGCCGAAGTAGAATGCTCTATGTATAAAAAAAAATGCGAATCGGTTGAAAAACATGGATCTTCCAGAGGTGCTCCTATTTCAAATGGATCACACTGTATATTTAACTTACATTATCCATTAATTTAGAATTCTTAATATTATATTAACTCTTAATATTAAAATTTAAAAACTGTTTTATTAACTGTTTATACTTCACCTTTGGCAATTTTTATTGTACACTACCCACCTTGGAATTTTATTATAAAATTTTTTATCACAATATTTAAAACCACAATCTCTAGTTTTGTGTATTCTTTTCTCTTGCAATGACTTTTTGTTAAAAATGCTTGCTTTTCTTAAAAAAATAAATTAATATTTATTATTAGTAATGTTAAATTTTACTGTGTTTGAAATATTAAAAATTGAAAGTAGGTATAGTTAATATTAGTTAATGAACTAAATTAATACGTATTCTTATTGGGTTGATTTTAGAGGATATCAGGTAGAATAAATATTTATGTATATATAGATTTAAGCTTTATTGACCTACAAATTTATGAAGACAAATAGTCAATAATAACAATAAACAATGAAATTTATTCAACGAGGACAATAATCTTATATATACCACAATAATTGAGAAATCTAGTAAACAAGGGAGAAATCTATTAAATTACTGAATATAAAAGATAAGAAAAAAAATGTGCATTAAAAATTTAATATTTATTATCTGTCCCCACAGTTAGAAGGGATAAAAGGGTAAACTTTTTTATTTCTCATTTTACACGGAAAACTTATTCTTCATAAATAGTTTTGCTTTTGTTAAAATTATGATTGCCATGTAAGTTAATATATCATGTACACGGTTCAGTAATAAAAAAATCTGAAAATAATGTAAGAGTAAACCACTTTTAATTTTAACGATATGAAAATTCCAAATTCCAATTTGTGGATAAATCTGCCTAATTCGACTTTTCACAATAGTTATTATATATTAGTATTAATAATGAAGTAGAAAATGATGGTCAGTAAAATGACAAATCGAGGATAAATAAATGTCACTGTCAACCACAAGCCAACTCCTCAGTTATACAGTTTTTAATTTTTATGCCACTTGATACTTCCGTAAAATTTTTTAAAAAGTCGAATTAGGCATATTTATCCACAAATTGGAATTCTGACAAATTTTAATTCTAAGCAACTTTTCATACCGTTATAATTGAACATAGTTTACTCTTAAATAATTTTCAGATTTTTTATTTTCTGAACACCCTGTACCTACATGATATGTTAACTTACTCCATGGCAATCATATTTTTTAACAAAATCAAAACTTTATATGAAGAATCAGTTTTCCACGTAAAATGAGAAATAAAAGTTTACCATCTTATACACTCTAACTGTGGACATACTGTATATGGAATATGTGACAGCGACCTACTTACTTTGCTAAAATTACAAAAAACAATACTTATTCCACTAAAATAGAAAATAGTAATAACATAAGATAGCAAACACAAAATTTAAGTGATAGAGAAGTGAAGAGAATATTTAAATACAAAAATATTAAGGCATACAAGAAATTAACGCACAATTTTTAATTTTCCAGTATAAATGTTGTATACAACAGCCTTAATTGACGTCCATGGTTTACCTCCAAAAATATCGGGATAAGTCTCGACAAGTTTATCAACTTCATGCCTCTTAGGAGCCCGTTTGTTTTTAATGTTCTCTGCAAAATACGATGCAATGATCTTTTTCTCATTGCTACTCCAAGAGATTTTTTGTTTTTGTACAACCCTTTTATTTATTTTATGTTCTTTATTTAAACGGTTCTCTTCAATTTGAACTGGCTCATTTTCCGTCGGATTTTGGCTCTCAGATTCATCATACTCTTGGGCAAGCTGTTCCATCGTCGTTTTGTCGTTTATCAAATCTAAGTCGATATTAATGTCATCAAGGTGCATCCCCTTAAATTGCTCTGCTCCCCCATGCGACATTAGAAGTAGAAGTTTGGATACTTTTGCCGTTTGGTACAAGCTATCCGGCAATCTATAAAAATTACAATGAGTATTCAAAGTGTGCCCCATAAAATTAGATAACTGTTCTAAATCTTTTTTTGAAAAATTAAGTAACTGTGTTACAGTGGCAAGGTGTTTCCTTAAATTTGTTGCAGTAATACTTTGAACGTTTTGTATACCACATTTTTTTACGTATTTCTGTAAAGTCTTCGTGCCATCAAGAAAATTTGTCCCAGCAGTGTGAAAAACATAATCGTTATTTGTAGTAAACTTGTCTCGAATTCCAATTAAAAAATCAAAATTCTTCCTCATATCAGGGGAGAGCAAGACAGGTACACCTCGGCCTCTTTTGCCTCTAATTACAAAACGACTGTATGATTTTAAAAGTATTTTTTCAGTTTCTGTTAGGCAGCTTTGAAATTCCCCCTGTTTATTTACATCTAAATCAATAGAGTTGTACGTTTGAATTTTGACTTGTGCAACTTCCGCCGGTCTCCTCCTGTTCAACAGAATTATTTGACAATAAAGTACTTCTTTTAAGCTGTTGTACGCTGATTGGTCGTTTATGTTTTCTTGCAACTTATCATAACTTTCTTGGGCCATTTTTTCTAAAAAGTCATTTAATTTTTTCAAATCTGCAGTAAGGGGTACCAGTTCATTTTTATTCCATGTCTTCTCATTTAAATTCGATGCAGCTTGTGCCGATATTTCGTTAGACCACTGTGATTCTATAAGGGTTTTCAAAATATTTGCTTCTTTTCTTTGTTCGTTGGTATTCGGAATTTGTACCAGATGAATAAAAGCTAGGTCACAGCATTTTTTTAAAAGTGTTCCAAAGTTCATGGCCAAAGTTGGAGAATGATATGTATCTGTCTCATGATTATAACAAGCTATTTCATTAACTTGATCAATGATGAGCTTGAAATGACGTGGACGGAGTAAATCAATTAGGTCCTTAATTGATTCATTTTTCATTCGGGCCAATCGCAGCAGCTTCGCTAACCGTCTCATATCTTGCCTTACTACGTCTAAATTTCCCTTGCTCCTCCGACCTTTTAAGTAAGAGTACCCATAGTTGCATATAAGGAAATCTTTTTTAACAATCATGTTAATTTCATCAGCTCTCATCCGCGGCCACAGTACTTTTTTCAGTAGCGTATCGTGCTTTATTAAACTACCCAACAACAGTGTGGTATGACCATCACTTTGTGAGGTTTGTCGCTTATTTTTGCCTGAATCGGAATTTTTAGGGCAACGCTTTGTATGCCTAAACAGAAACCGTTTTTTATAAAATCCAAGGCAATGTGCACAAGGAAGATAATCGTCCGTCGATTTTCCGCTAGTACTAGTACTAGGAACTCTTTTGACTGGTCGGAGTTGGGTGTTGGTTCTGTTTTGAACAAAGTTTCCTTGCTTTCTTAAAAAAGATAAAGCTTCTCTTCTTTGCCGTGAATTTGAAGGGAATGACAAAATTCGTTGGGTATCAAGTTCAGCTGAATGCCAAGTAAATAAATGCCTAGCAAAGTGGAATACATCTTTATCGCAAAATAAACAGAAATCCTTCTTATCTTTATAATTTTTTCTTTTTATCTGTTCAACGTGCACCTGTAATAAAAATAAATTTGAAAAAAAAATAGTATTCTGTTGCCGTTATATCGAGTAACATAAAACAATATGTTACATCAATGGTTTTGAAAAAAATCGGTCACGGAGTTTTTTATTTAAGTAGTTAAATAAAACAAGACCAAAAGCTTTATAGTCATGAATAAAAAATAATATTTAAAAAAGTGAAATTTATAACGAAGACTGAAGATGAATCGGACTTTAAACTTAAAACGAAACACATTTTAATTTCAAAAATCTCACCTCGCTTTCAACTAGTTTTTCTAAATTATTCTGTTGATCAACCGCAACTTCCATTTGAGTATCAAAATTTTGCGAAATTATGGGAACGTCAATATTTGATTTCGGTTCTGAATGCTGAAAAAGAACATTTTGAAGTATTATTCTAATTATAGTACAGCGGATTAGCTAACCTATTGTGCACTTTTTGATAAAAGCACCAAATTTGGCACAGAGGTAGACCGATGTAATATGAACAATTTTGGATGTGGAGCCATCGGCCAACTGCCCCCTGGCGGTCGTGGCGGCCATTTTCCAAAATGGCTGCCAGTGGACACCCGAAAGACAACAGAAGTTAGATAAAATTTGCTGCTGAAGGTTTTAGTGAATGTTTATTGAATGTTTTGAATGAGAGATAGTTCGTAAGTTATATACAGGGTGTCCCAAATTGCTTGATTTTGGCTGGTTTTCCTATTTCCAGACCAGGTAGAGAAAAACTGACATATGAGTCTAGAGCTCGATTTTTGTGAAACGTCGATTGGTGAAAACCACATTTCGATATCTCTAGCCGTTTCCGAGATATCGGCAAAAATTGACATTTTACAGATTCCGAAAAACTTTTTTTAATGTTAAAAAATGTAATTTTTAAAGAGAAATGTGTTATATTGGCAGCAAGGATGACTAGACATATCTTGGCATATATATTTTTAGAAAGCTTATATTTTTTTCCTATTTTCTAAAGTCAAATCCAACTATGGTTTCCACAAAGTTAGCTTTGATATCAAACAATCGAAAAGCGATATATTTTTTTTGACAAATGCACCTTATTCTACGTCAAAAAGTGCCTGTAGAAAGTTTTTACTGTTTGAAAAATATCCACAAATAAAAAAGTTGACAGTTTTTCGGAATCTGTAAAATGTCAATTTTTGCCGATATCTTGGAAACGGCTAGAGATATCGAAATGTGGTTTTCACCAATCGGCGTTTTACAAATATCGACCTCTAGACTCATATGTCAGTTTTTCTCTACCTGGTCTAGAAATAGGAAAACCAGCCAAAATCAAGCAATTTGGGACACCCTGTACAGGGTGAGTCAATAGTGCGTATTTCTTTTGTATCCCCTGTCTCGTTAGAGATAGAGGCATGGTTCAAAATTTTAATTAAATTGTGAGAAAAAGTACATTTTTTTAAATTATTATCAATTATACAGGGCGATCCGTAAAGTGGTAGATGAAAGAATATACATATATTTTTTAAAATGGAATTAGCCAATTTTTTTATTATGTTTGAATACCACTATGATGGCCTATTCAGCGGTAAAATATTTTTAAAATTTGTTGGATGGTTAATGAAATAAAAAATATTTTTACGGAAAGTTGATGTTTGCAGGTATCATTTTGAAAATTGGTTTTGGACTTATTTTTGGAGAGTAATTTTTTTTCTTTGACATGGTAGTAGTGTATGCCATTAACTATTAGCTGATGTAAAAAATATTTCTTTCATACAAGGTGTTCATAAGCTCACTGCTTACTTATAAATATTCAAACTACCAAAATTCTACTCTTTCAAATGGAACGCCTATATATTTTTGTAAAAAATTGTGTAATTTTAATTTCTCTGCAATTTTGATATGATATGTCCTATACCTAAAATGAATAATTTTCTAGATGTAGTTGTTTAGGTGTAAATAGGTATGTTTTATTCAGAAAAGTCAACGTACCTACCTTTGAAATTATTTCATAGAAACGAAGACATTTAATTTCAGTTACTTTCAATTTTCTTTAGTTTTCACTAAAAAATGAATTTTACGAAACATGAATTAATGACAGAAATTGTTTTTTGGCCTCCAGAACTTACGCTCAAAAGTATTCTCACAGAACCCATCCACAAGAAGCATCTTCCAAAAGTTTAAAAACAGATTTGAAGAAATAGGTGACATTTCTTATAAAAAAGTCCATCGTAGAAAAAGTACTACAAATGAAGATAACGACTTTTTTATAGGATATCTCACCTGTTTCTTCAAATCCGTTTTTTTAACTTTTGGAAGATGCTTCTTGTGGATGGGTTCTGTGAGGATACTTTTGAGCGTAAATTCTGGTGGCCAAAAAACAATTTCTGTCACTTTCACCAAGGGTATACATCATACCAATTAATTCCTGCTTCGTAAAATTCATTTTTTAGTGAAAACTAGGAGGTTTGCAACAATATTGAAAATATCTAAAATTAAATGACGTTAAATGTCTTTGTTTCTATGAAATAATTTCAAAGGAAATATTACACAATTTTTCTACATCAGCTAATAGTTAAAGTATGGCATACACTACCACCATGTCAAAGAAAAAAATTACTCTCCAAAAATAAGTCCAAAATCAATTTTCAAATTGATACCTACAAACGTCAGTTTTCCATAAAAATATTTTTTATTTCATTAACCATCCAACAAATTTTAAAAATATTTTAGAGCTGAATAGGCCATCATAGTGGTATTCAAATATAATAAAAAAAATGGGTCATTCCATTTAAAAAATATACAGTGTGTCTCACTTTTCACCACTACACCCCAATATCTAGGCCATTTGTTGATCGATTTAGATCAAATTTGGTATACTTCTTTTCTTTCAGATTGTGTTTAAAAGTTATTAATAAAAAATGTTTTCAAAATTAAATACGCCTACTATGATCAAAAGATATTGGCAAAAATTATGAATTTATATTAGCGATTGAGATAGGGTTTTTGTTTTTACAGATTCTTGTTTTTACAGATTCTTGTTCAGCATGACCTAAAACGCCTGTATACACAAAAAAAAAGTAATAAAAATCTAAGATTTCAAAAATAATCACCCTACTATTCCAGTTATTTATTAATAAAAGTTGAGTTATTTGATATTTTCTAAAAAAAGTGTCCTAATGCTTAATTAGCGTCATTATATCACCCAACTACCAAGTTATGTAAATATCCGACAATAAATAACTGGAATAGTAGGGTGATTATTATTGAAATCTTAGGTTTTTATTACTTTTTTTTTTGTGAAGGAATGAATATTTTTTAACGAAATTTGGTATACAGGCGTTTTAGGTCATGCTGAATAAGAATCCCTATCTCAATCGCTAATATAAATTCCTAATTTTTGCCAATTTCTTTTGATCATAGTAGGCGTATTTAATTTTGAAAAAATTTTTTATTAATAACTTTTTAAACACAATCTGAAAGAAAAGAAGTATACCAAATTTGATCTAAATCGATCAACAAATGGCCTAGATATTGGGGCGTTGTGGTGAAAAGTGAGACACACTGTATATTCTTTCATCTACCACTTTAACGGATCGCCCTGTATAATTGATAATAATTAAAAAAAAATGTACTTTTTCTCACAATTTAATTAAAATTTTGAACCATGTCTCTATCTCTAAGGAGACAGGAGATATAGAAGAAATACGCACTATTGACTCACCCTGTATATAACCTACAAACTATCTCTCATTCAAAACATTCAATAAACATTCACTAATACCTTCAGCAGCAAATCTAACTTCTGTTGTCTTTCATGTGTCCACTGGCAGCAACTTTGGAAAATGGCCGCCAGGGGGCAGTTGGCCGATGGCTCCACATCCAAAATTGTTCATATTACATCGGTCTACCTCTGTGCCATATTTGGTGCTTTTATCAAAAAGTGCACAATATGTTGAAATATCCTATGCTGCCGCACTATTAGCAATAAATTACTTAATCCCACTCCTTCATCAAAAATATCTTATTTACCTTGTCTTCCGCCTCCAAAGGAAAATAGTTAGGATTGCTGCTCCTATTATCATTACTTATATCCGATTTAGTTTCAGAATCCTAAAAAAATAAATATTTTTCAAAAATATTGCTTTTTTTGAATAAGCACATATTTACCTCGTCTTCGGTTTCCGAAGGAAAATAGTTAGGGTCATTAATACTATCATCATTGCTGCTTTCATAACTTGTTCCTGCAATTATCTCCGGTGACCTAGTTTCGGCAAATTCTTTTGATTGTTCCTGTTGATCAGTTTCGATTGTAGCCTCTCCTTTTATTTGATAAGCCGAAATTTCCCGAAGAACTGTGGGTAAAAACACTGGAATGAAAATATCCGGTTTGGGTTCTGAATCCTAAAAAAAATAAAAGTTTTTAAAAAGTATTTCCACTATTATTTAAATAATTAAACCCATTGCATTTCCTGAATAAGAATATATATTTACCTCGTCTTCAGTGTCTGAAGGAAAATTGTAGGGATCTTTTTTACTAGTATTACAGCTACCATGACTTGTCTCTGAAACGACCTGCGATGAATTTGTTCCATTATCAAAGTTAAACAATATACTAGCTTCGCCGTAATTTTTTCTAATTTCTGTTGCATTTTCAATTGCATTTTTTTCTTCTTTAGGTACTGTAGCTGATGGAATAATGACTACATTCGATATAATGTTTACATTTTTTGAGGCATCTTCATACGCAATGGCCAGATTTGGTTTGGTTCCTGATTCCTAAAAGATAATATTATAGCTTGATTAATTAACACCTGTTTCTTTCTTTCCTTATTTGGAATTTATTACCACATTCTTGAATATTTTGAAGTCCTTGATAATCTAGAAAATATCTGGCTTTTTTTTTAAATAACCTTTACTTACGCCTTACGCCTCTGACTTTACGTCAAAGGAACAGTTAAATGTTGGTTTACAGTAGCAGAATATAAATAAAATAAAGATAAAATAATGATATTTCGCAGACGTTTCGAAAACTCAACTGTTTTCTTCCTAAGTGCTAAGATTCTTTTTTATATGTATAAATCGTGAAATTACGCAATATTTTCACGTTACTTTAAAAAAAAATTCAGGTTATCCGGGAATTCAAAGTATTCAAGAATATGGTAATAAGTACCAAATAAGAAGAGAAAGAAAATTAAACGATGCCACAAATAACTTTTAGACAACATTAGTTAACACCTTTTTAAACAATTTCAACTAAAATTGCTTAAACAGAAGCGTACTGACCGATGTTGACTGTAGTCGGGTAACGAAATAAGCATAGCCCATAAGAACCTAGAAAAAATTCCGAATTTTCTGAAATTTTCAGGAAATGTTCTATATTATATTATTATTATTATATATTATTATTTATTATATTAAATCCACCTTGTGCGTTAGCCGCCATATTGTAAAAATGGTAATCAAGCATAGCAATAGAAAATATTTATTATCTCACTTGTTTTTCAATAAATTTTGAAAATTCGAGAAAGAAAATAACCACATAATACCATAGCATATGACGACATTTTTATTCATTTTTAAAACGAACCGTTAACGTATTTTATATTGAAAAATATTTAGACATTAGTTCTTCTTAAGCGATTTCCCTCAATTTGCTTGAAAATTAAAAATAATTTTGAAAAATGTCTCAAATTAAATTTGTAGAAAAAACAATTCTAAATAATGCAGTTTTTTCAGGAAATGTTCTATATTATATTATTATTATTATTATATATTATTATATATTATTATTTATTATATTAAATCCACCTTGTGCGTTAGCCGCCATATTGTAAAAATGGTATCAAGCATAGCAATAGAAAATATTTATTATCTCACTTGTTTTTCAATAAATTTTGAAAATTCGAGAAAGAAAATAACCACATAATACCATAGCATATGACGACATTTTTATTCATTTTTAAAACGAACCGTTAACGTATTTTATATTGAAAAATATTTAGACATTAGTTCTTCCTAAGCGATTTCCCTCAATTTGCTTGAAAATTAAAAATAATTTTGAAAAATGTCTCAAATTAAATTTGTAGAGAAAACAATTCTAAATAATGCAGTTTTTTCAGATTTGTGATTGTTCAAAAATTAACGGAGTCATGAATTTTTAAAGATAAACAGCGCGCGAGTTTTACTTTATACCTATGCAGTTTACGGCTAGGTCAGAGTGTTTGCTTAACGTGTTCGTGTTTACGTTGACAAATTTCCGAATTTGATTCGAGATAGTTTTATTTATATTTGGATTATTAGTTCTACTAATATTTTACATTGAATATACAGTATGTCCCCGGATTGAGTTTACAAGAGGGAAAACTTCTTTAATTTTGATATTAAGAAATATACTTGTCAGCACTTAACTATGTACGCAGCAAATATTCAAAAAATAAAAATTTGTTTCTTCATAAAAAGTTTTCCTTCAGTTAAATAAGAATGCCACTGATAAAAATAACATTTCATGTACCCTGTACATGAAATGTTATGTTATTAACAAGCAATAATGTGAAAATAATACAAGAATAAAGTACCCTGATGTTTAGTTTTATGCAAAAATGTCAAAGGAATACAGTATTTTAATTGTTTTAAATCCACGAAATCCGTGATGGAAACGTCGACGGACAGTTTTTTTAATTATCACTTAAAAATGGTGATCCATATAGGGTAATTATTATAATTTCAGTGTCCGAACCGTCAAAATGTCAAGTTATTGATCATGTTAACAATAATTGAATATTAAAAGTATAAAATTTTTATATTCCCACTAAGCTATGGTCGGATCACCATTTTTAAGTGAAAATAAAAAAATATATATCCGTCGACGTTTTTATCACGTATTTGGTAGTTTTAAAACAATCAGAATCTTTTATTTCTTTGACATTTTTGTATAAAGCTAAAAATCAGCATATAGTGGAGTCAATAGAGGTTGAAAATATGCATTGTTTCGGAATAATTACGGGAAGCTTCGATTTTCCTAAAACCTTTTGATATCACTTTTACATAGCTTAAAATAAAAAGTTATAAACATATAATTGTGAGGAAATTGTTTATTAATTATTTAAACAAAAAAACTTTTCTTTTTAATCAAAATTATTATAAGTTGAGTAAGTTTAAGGCAATTTAATTCTAATTGACATATTAGGGGTTTTCGAGGTCGCTAAAACAGATTATGATGTCAAAAAAAGTTTAGTCAAAATGGCTGATCCAATATGGCCTACTTTTCGATAAAAATTTCATTAATAATTACTACAAGTATTATTTTTCTTGGGTATATCGGTCATATACAGTAAATTCACTTTTCAACCAAAGCACTTTGTGAGTGAATAGGAGAGAATAAAGCGAGAGCGCTAACATTCTGAGATCGACATGCAGTCACGCATGTGTAGTGCTCTCGCTTTACTGCTATCTCCTATTCACTCACAAACTGCTTTGGTTCAAAAGTGAATTTACTGTATATAAACAAATTTATTTATTTTTTTTTTTTCTAACGTTTCGGTTTATTTATAACCATCATCAGAGAATTATTATTTTGTGTTTGCTTGATCTTAATTTAAACTACATTTTTTAATGTGATGTATTGAGTGTCTTAAAGGCACTTTAAGACACTCAATACATCACATTAAAAAATGTAGTTTAAATTAAGATCAAGCAAACACAAAATAATAATTCTCTGATGATGGTTATAAATAAACCGAAACGTTAGAAAAAAAATAATAAATAAATTTGTTTATATATATGACCGATATACCCAAGAAAAATAATACTTGTATTAATATCAACGGTCAAGAAAAAACCTAGAATATATATCTATATATTAATAATTACGTAACTAGATAAATTTTAAACAAATTGCGCTCAGATCAACTTATTCAATATGGTATTGGTCTCAAAAAAATAATATACGTATCTCGATACAAAAAGTAAAAATGGTTTACACAAAATAAAGATTTTTATTAAACACAATACATATTCAAATTATATTGAACGATATAAATTAATTTTTAAATTAGACCCAGACCCAGAGCGTGCGGGGAAGATGATGCTATCTCTTTCTGTTATTCAGGCACTATAATTTGACTCATGGCCCTGTACCACGTGAATATTTTGAATATGTTTTCGATATTTTAAACAGGATAAAAATTTTAGAAACATTAATATCGAGTCGATTTACCGAAAAATACTTATTAGTTTCAATATTTCGTAAAAAGTGTAAGTTTATACTGGATGGGGCGTTTAAGTTGACAATCGCAAATTAGAAAAAAGTGTTTCAGACATGAGTTCCATCATTTCAAAGCGGGATCTAATGGCTATAAGTTTTTTAAATATGGTGAAGGTCAACTTCGTTTTTTTTTAATGTAAACCTCTATTTTCATTGCTTAATTACTCACAAACAATGAGTTGAATTAGAAAAATGGTAGTAACAAAAGCTGTTTATTTTTTAGCGCTAAATATGAATCTGTAAAAAAATAGGGATTTATATTAAAAGAAACAAAATTGACCTTCAAATGGCCGCTTCCCGGAATTTTTCCGAAGTGAAAACTTCTATTTACTCCACTAATACTTGACTCTGTGTTTTAAGAATCAAATGTTTCGTAATACCAAAAATAATTAAATTTTCCCTCTTGTAAAACGGCGACATACTCTATATTATTATATTATTATAATATAGTGTTAGTAAAATAATAATTAACAAAATTTTTCTTTTTAGGGGAAACTTCTTGGTTGAAATTTGATCTAGTGTTATTTAGTTTCCATTCTTATTATTTTTTTTCCCTAGAGATGCCTTTTATTCTTTTTACATCTAATATTAATAATATCTATTTCTTGGTTAATATTATTTGATAGAGTGTTCTAGTTTTGGATTTCTTTCTGATTATTTGTTTAGGTTTCTGGAAATTCCTTCAAATTTTTTACATATAATATTAATCGGACCTGCGTGTTTAAAAAATGGAAGACCGTTGGTGTATATTTTACTGTTAAGAAGCGTTTAAATACTCATCTCATGGTGCTACATACAAAATGTAGGAAATAATACACACATACATCAAACTACAGTGCAGCAGTATAGTGCTGCTACATCTGAGGTACAGGGTGTTCATTTTTATTTTTACACCCCCCTTAACTTTGTTAGTTTTGGAAAAAGAAAAAAGTGTAAAGACAGAAGTTTTAGTTATTTTTGCGTAGATTTTAAATACGATATCAGAAAAACAATTGCTAAAAACACTTATAATACAAACTTGTATTTTTTTTATAGTAACACGCTGTATGTATGTAAATAGTTCAAAAACCGCAAAAGATAAAACAGTGTTATATATTTTTGAGAAGCTATTTTCATGCTCTTCCGTATTCCGCAAATACATACAGCATGTTATCAAACAAAAAGCACAAGTTTGTATTATAACTTTTTTTGGCCTTACTGAATTGTTTCTCTGATATCATATTTAAAATCTACGTAAAAATAACTAAAACCTCTGTCTTTACACTGTTTTTGTATTTCCAAAAATAACAAAGTTAAGGGGGGGTGTAAAGATATAAATGATCAGCCGTACCTGAGTTGGATCAGAAATCTTTTAGGTTTGGAACTGAGAATAAATTCGATTTTAAAGAAAATTGCGTTTTTGTAAGAGGTACATTTTATATACTTTACGCGCACGCGCTTGTCTTTGAAAATTCATAACTCCCTTAATTTTTCAATAATCACAAATCTGAAAAAAACTGTATTATTCAGAAATGTTACCTCTACAAATTTTATTCAAGATGTTTTTCAATATTTTTCTTAATTTTCTAGTTTGAGAAAATTCTCTTAGAAAGAGCTAATGTCTAATTATAGTTCAATATAAGGCATGTTAAAGGGTCTTTCAAAAATGTAATAAAAATGTCGTCATCTGATAGTACCTATAGGTATGGATATTTTCTTTTTTGAATTCTTAAAATTAGTTAAAAAACAAGTAAGATAATAAATATTTTCTATTGCTATGTTTGGTCACCATTATTTCAATATGGTGGCTAACGCTCAAAGTGGATTTTTTGAGACTTTTAATATAGCAATATATTACTAATAAAGACAATTTCCTGAAACTTTCAGAAAGTTTGGAATTTTTTCGAGGTTCCAAATTTCCTTGCCCGACTACTGTGAAATTCTTCATGAAAGGGTTACTCAAGTAAGTGTTGAAGATATTAGTGTGACTTTTGTTCAGAAACTCTTTGATTGAAATGCTCTATACATAAAATGTTAAATAATTAGAATGTATAAAAAATTAATGAATTAATATGAGTATACTTAATAGAATACGAAAATACAAAAATATTTACCTACCTGATGTTTATTATCCGAAGAAACATTGTTTGGAAAATAATTTCTCGAAGATGTGAGCTCCGACACACTTATTTTATTTTGTTTGGCTAAACACATAATTTTTCTCGTTCTAAGGGACATGATTGTATAAAAACCGAGATAATAACGCACTCTAACGCACCCACTAATATCAATCACTGAGGTCCAAAAGATTTATTTACTCGGTATATCTTACCCTAAAGAGAGAACAACACAGACTGTTAGTTTAATAAACTATCACGTGTTGATTGCCAAACAAATTCTAAACCCCTAATCAACATTTTTTACTTACACATTGTGATTTTTCTCTGAACATTTGGTCTATTTATTTTTTAAGAATAAGAGGCTGAAATAAAGTAAAGGTCAATGGTTACAATGGTTAAACTTCTTGCACATGTTTCTCACAGACAAAACATTTTTATTGTTGTCAAGTGTTTGTTACCATTTTACAGAAAGACCGAGGCACTTGGGTATTTAAATTTTAAAGGAATATAATATATCACTATTAAGCTGTATTTCTATAGTTTGATATTTTTGGCATAAACTAACGCAAATAATAATAAATCTTGCAAATATATGCCAGTATTATAAAAATATAACGTATAAATTTTTATTTTTTCCTGACCGTTGAATTTAAATACTAGTTAGATTTTCTTGGGAATATCGGTCACAATTATAAACAATTTTATTTTCTAACGTTTCGGTTTTTATTAACCATCATCAGAGAAAATTTATTTTTCATTTGTTTGTTTGAAATATTTAACACTTGCCTTTAACACTCGAAGCAGCGTACCAACAATAAAAAATGTAATAGTATTTGTTAAATATTTCAAATAAACAAATGAAAAATAAATTTTCTCTGATGATTGTTAATAAAAACCGAAACGTTAGAAAATAAAATTGTTTCCTAATTCCTTTCGTTTTCAAGATAGATCGTGTTAAAAAAATTTTTTAAATATTATTTATTTCTTATTTCTCAATTTCTTTTCGTTTTTTTTTCAACGTTTTTTCACAATGAAAAATTTTCCCCTCGATTTTTCATTTTGGGGGTTTATGAAAAATGAAGTATATTCCGAAGAAATAAACAATGAAGAGCATTTATGGAACAGAGTTATTGCTGATCGGTTTCGTAATAATCCCGGGATATTTCAGAGATGTCGTCAATCAATTTGGTTTCCATTGTTTCATTAGTTATTTAAGAGAACATGGATATTTTATTAAATTAAATCGAAAGTAAATTTTTCATTGTGAAAAAACGTTGAAAAAAACGAAAAGAAATTGAGAAATAAGAAAAAAAATAATATTTTTAAAAAATTTTTAACACGCTCTATCCCGAAAACGAAAGGAATTAGGACCTAAGTGTATACGAACTTTTTTCATTATTTTACGCTCCTCTACCTTGTGGCATTATGCATTGCACTTTTTTCATGGTCACCCTGTATATGAAGACAGTAGAAGGCTAGTTTTGCTTTCCCAAAAAATTAATATTTTAATATCTACCGGAGCAAACATATGACATATTTATATGGTTCAAATCAGAAAAACGTATAGAATCCGAAAATATAAAAAAATACAGGGTGTTCCATTTACAAAAAACATAACTTGTATCGGTAGATCGCAAATACGATGTTCAATTGTCAAAATGGGATTTTTAAACCCTTAACATGTCCTACAACTTTTACTTGAAACTTTTTTCTCTAAAATTACAAATTAAAAAGTTATCGGGGTGATCATTTTCGGTGGAAAACCCCGTACATACATATTGTACTTGATTAAGCTGAAATCGGAATTAGGTATATGTATTCCGAGAAAAATATGAAACTCTGAGAAAATATGTTTTCGACGACATTTTTGAAAAAAGTTTCCAACAATATTTATTTACAATAAATCAAGTGAGAAATCATTGGTTACCAATAACTTTTCAAATTAATATTATTTTTCGCATTTTGACTGATAATATGCTATTTTACTAAATTCAAAATCGTTTAATAAAGTGGCACTTTGCCATATGAAAATGTCACTTTACTAATATAGTAATGTTAATAAAAAACGGTTTGACAGAAAATATTTCATATATACCTTCTCGTGTTTGTCCTTCGATTTTTAAAGAAAGTAAGCTCAAAGTTGCTTCTCGAGCGGCATTTAAAATTTTCTAAATTGTTTTCAGTAGCAAGATTCATTTTTATAATTAATAATAACTTAAAATCAATTTGACTCACAAAAATTATATGTAGGTACTTAACTGTTATTATATAAATAAAGCCGTGTCAGTTACTATATTACGGAAATACTATGACATTTTTTAAATTTCAAATTTTGTAATGCTTTTATACAGTCTATCACTATTTGCTTCCATATCACTAACCATAGGTGATATGGAATCGCCCAAGTAACCTACATATGCAGGTAAAGTATGTACACTTACCAATGAATCACTCTGTATATATGTTGTATCTTATATTTTACTGTTTTTTATTTATTCCAAATTTCGTGAACAATATTATTTATACCAGCAGCATCTGCAATCTGCATGGTTATCAATCAGGTTAGCCATGAATGAAAAACAATTAATTTGACACTTATGCCTTACAGAAGCGTCAAATTAATTGTTTTTCATCCATGGCTAACCTGATTGATACGCATGCAGATGCTGGTGGTATAAATAATATTGTTCACGAATATTGTCTAAAAGTTATTTGTGGCATCTTTCTGTATTTTCTTTCTGTTCTTATTTGGGATTTACGGCCACACTTCTGAACATTACCCAGATAATCTGAAAAATATCTGGATTATTTAAAAAATAACCTTTACGCCTGTGACTTTACGTCAAAGGAACAGTTAAAGGTTGGTTTTTTGACATAAAATATAATTAAAATAAAATAAAAACAATGATGTTTTTACACAAGAGAAAGACTACTTAGCATTGAAAAAGGAAACAGATTAAGTTTCCGAAACGTCTGCAAAACATCATTGTTTTTATTTTATTTTAATTATATTTTATGTCAAAAAACCAACCTTTAACTGTTCCTTTGACGTAAAGTCACAGGCGTAAAGGTTATTTTTTAAATAATCCAGATATTTTTCAGATTATCTGGGTAATGTTCAGAAGTGTGGCCGTAAATCCCAAATAAGAACAGAAAGAAAATTGTTCACGAAATTTGCAATAAATAAAAAACAGTAAAAGATAAGATACAACATATACAGGGTGTTTGGGTAAAAGTATTCAGAAATCCAAAGGCATGTAGTACTCATCAAAATAAGCCAAAAAGTTGATATAAACTTTGTTCCAAAAACGGTCCTTTTAAGGGGCTTCTAAAAAAGATGTTTTTGTCACATATTTCGAGAACCGATCAATATATTTTAATGAAATTTTCTATGGTAGAATACTTTTTTGTGCTTAACAAAATGGTAAACCTTAAATTTCAAAATTCTTCAGGGGCGTTCCTACATGGGGGTGTGTCAGGAATGTCGCCCCCTTATTTTCTCTGCACTTAATTTTTTCACTATTCTGATAAAAAATTTCAAAATTTCAAGCAATTTTACTTCAAAAAGATCCTCTTTCTAAAACTTCATAAATTGAACCGTCTTTGAGATAAATGAATTTGAAATTTAGTATGCACAATATGCACATCTGCAAAATACCAATGCTTTTTAAATAATTTTATTTAGTTTCATTTCTAATACAAAATGATGTATACTATAGAAAAGTATTCTACCATAGCAAATTTTATTAGTTAATTTGATCGGTTCTCGAAATATGTACGAAAATGATCTTTTTTCTTTTTTAGAAGCCCCTTAAAGGGGCTACAGCCCCCTTAGGAACCATTTTTGGAACAAAGTTTATATGAACTTTTTGGCTTATTTTGATGAGTACTACGTGCCTTTGGATTTCTGAATACCTTTACCCAAACACCCTGTGTATATATATTTAAAATCACAAAAAACACAGATTTAAAAAATGTAAAAAATATAGGGTGTTCCATTTAAAAAAATGTAAGTTAGGTTTGTCCCGCTTTTAAGGAACACCCTGTATATTCTTTGCAGGTGTTTTAAATGAGTTCATTTGATTCACTACAACTTTTATTTGAAACATTTTTTCCTAACTCGAAAAATAAACAAAATATAGGGGTGGGCCTTTTCGTTGGATAACCCGGTACACTTGCAGGTAATAAACAAATTACTGGTTACTGCTAATGACTTTTCAGCAATTATTTTATAGAGAATAACTTTTTCTCGAAAAATTATTAATAATAGGACTTGCCGGATTAGTTTAAGTCCATCCGGGGGGACACACGATATAAATATAATAAAATTGAATTACAGATTAATAAATATTTAAAATAAATGCAACTGTTTGACAACTGAGTTTAACTGATTTAAAGCTCAAATAAATTAAATTTTTTGTGTATTTTGTCAACTATTATTTTTAGTAATGCATTATTTTTGTAATGGTAGCTATACAAGTAATCCATGTAGGAGCTACGGCGTTACTAATGCTTTTGTACGGAAACCTCATTTTTTTTAAACATTTTTGAATTCTATGTAAATTCTAGGCATATTTGATGTAACTACCTCACAAATTCGACTGTTTCCAAAATATTGAAAATTTTACTATTTTAATGTTTATCTTAGTTTTTTGTTCTCTAAGAAAGTCGACCTCAGGTATCATTAAAATGGCCTGGAAGTAAAAATTTTCTCATAAACCGCAAACTGATATTTAAATTGAAAAGGGAAAATTAAGATAGAAATGTCTGCCATATGTCAGAAAATAATTTCTAATGCACACCTTTTAAAAATAAACAAGATAGTGCTCTTTCAAATAAATAGCAAGTTATTAACAAAAAAAAATGGATATTAATTTCAAACCTCAAACCTAAAAAAATATTATTATTTACTCTAGCCTTTTAGAATTTAACTATCCAAAATGTGTCCATATCGTTTACGAAAAGGTACTCGCACTTAAGAATAATACAAATTCTCTATGCTGAGTTATGACCCCTGAAAATAAAGGCAAGCAGGTAGCTTATAGTTTAGTGTAAAATTGGCAACGTTGAAATGGTTCAGGATATGTCATTGAATTATGTATTACCGTATACAGTGGCTCAGGTTAATCTTATTAGTATACTGATTCAGGATTGCATCATAAATATGTATATATACAGCTATGTTTATTTATAAAAATATGAAAGTATACTTTACAAAATAGGTTGTCCGACCCCATACATACGCCAATATATACAAATATTTCTTATCTACCTCTTCTATAAATAGGTGGTTCAGGATAGTATGGATTATCTGGTGATTCAGGATTGATAGAATGATGTATATATATATATATATATATATATATATATATATATATATATATATTTTATTATTAGAAAGTAGCAGTAGGTGTCTATTTTTCAAAACATTTATTTATAATGAAAAACACTACTTAAGACTTATATTAAAGATTATATTACATTACATTAAAGTTAAATATTTACAATATATGGGTATATATATGATAATTTTAATACAATTATAATAAAAATAGAGAATACTACAGCTAAACATGTTCACTATTGTTCACCTAATACCACACTCTCTATTTTTTTCTCAATAGCCCGTAATGCTCTTTTAGTTTTTTCAAAAGTATTCCGACGTTGTGAAACTTCATCTAACATTTGTTGAGATTCGGCTATCATGGCATTCGCACGGATTTCAATTTCATTATCGCCTTGACGAGCAATCGTATTTGCCTCATGATTGCGCTTAAGTTCTGCGTAAAGATTAAGGAATGTATTTAAAACACCCAATACACCGACAGCTGAAATCTTCGAGTCCGAATCCGCCTGAGGCTGTTGTGCTACAACTTGGATCTCTACGGGTGTGTCTATTGCATTTGCACCTGACGGAGACAACACAGCATGGGGTGGAATGGGCCTAATTTCGAGTGAAGGTGTCAATAATGTAGCATTGTCGCTACTTTACCTGTTCTCAGGTAACGAAAGTGTCCAATTATCTAACGGCAATGTTAATTCTCGTGCAGGCTTTACTTGCTCCACACTCGACTCTAATTTTTTATTAATAATTATGGGGCTTCCTGGTATAGGTAAATTCATTTTCACTGGAGCACTCGATTTGACTTTTGTCTTGGTTTTCTTTAGCCCATTGCGATGACTGGTCCTCGGTGAAATTATTGGGGGCTTTAATTTTAGTTTTAACATCTCCAATTTGGGCTTCTTGATAAAATCGTCTTCGGAGTCGTCGCTAATCACTAATGAATGATGGTCATCCTGAGCCCTCGATTCAGAGGATGGGCAGTTATTTTTTATTTTTTCTTTATTTTTAGAAAGTAACGCCTCACTTTCCATTTCGAGAGTTCTTTGAATTTCATATATATTGTTTAAGTTGGTGTCAACGGTGGTATCGTGACGAATTCCTAGATTATCGTCGACTAAATGTAGTATAGGCATATCGATGGTTGGGTGGGTTATTTCATGTTGATTAAGTTTCAACTCAAACACATCGTTCTCATTATCTGTATTTGTTCTTTTGCTGTCAGCATTATTCACTGGGATAGTGACATCTTGTAAAATACGAATACCAGACGGTGTCTGTGACATCGCGGTTGAACTTGCAGCCATATTGTTTGTGACACTAACTGTAGAACCCACATCTATTGCCTCACTGTTTGAAATCGTAAGATTCGAATCATAACAACTATAAAATGTTAGTGTTGGTAATGTTGAAGTTTCTGTCGATGGTTGATTATTTTGTATCCACCATTGACGGTTTCCACCAGATACATTTTTTAATGTATGTTTTACCATTTTGGGCGAATTTATATAGACAAACACTTAAAATAGTAAAACGGATACTCGCACAATGCATGAAAGTTGATGGCGTAGGGAGCTTTTTATGATATTTGAGATGGTTATAATACCAGTTTAACCCCACCACCACCATCATTTTTCTGGATTGTCATTGGTTAAAAAATATTACGTTAGCAATGTACACCAAACTATGAGATAATAGATTTTATCTACTTAAGTAGTGGTAGTCTTGGATTCTTCTTACAAAAATTATGTAATAACACCACAAATAATCTATCTAGCAACTAATTCCACAACTGAGAATCTAAATGACATCACTAGATTGTATCGAGACACGCTAATGTGTATTTCTCTGAAAGAGACTTAAACGCATCAGCCAAACTATTGTAAGTATTCACAACATTGTATATGAAGGACCGTTTAAATGGCTTTATGATATTTAGGCAAAGAGAGTGTATTGGAATGTCTTAAATTACTAGAATGAATAGTATATCTAAATATTAATTGGTCTCTAACAGCAAGTACTTGATTAACGTAAATAATTTCACACCCTCATAACTTTTGCTGTTATAATCTTTCAATAAAATTCACATGTATCTAAATGTTGGCATGTTGCAATCGTTGTCTTCTCGATGAAGTAATGAACAGATTAAATAGCCCAATCTTTGTACTAGATTAGAATTAAATAAGGGATACTATTTACAAGGTAAGTAATATATTAAAATTTCACTTTTAAAATTTATTATAAACTTATTTATAATATAATAACGTAAAACATTGTAGATTTGTTGGTATGTGCTCGAGTTGTTTTTAAAACAGTCCTTCTTGTGTAAAACAGTTTGCATAGAATGTTGGTTGCCTTCAACGCTAAAATCTTTGTCCCCCGTATTCTGAAATTGTCATAATTAGAAATTGTGGTGCACGCTTGTAAATAAATTGAGACAACTATCGTTTGTTATACATGAAATGACGACTGATTTTATTTTCAGATAGGTACCACCGTTCGTTGTCTTACATGAGCCGAGGCGTACGTACACTTTATTCAAAACCCATTGTCTGTCGAACAAATCTATAAACTTCACAACACTTATTTTCAATGGTTTTGTTCTCTTATGGTCATGTTTCATGCAATTTGACATGTCTTTTAACTATTTGTTTCTAGAATTTATGCGACAGTAAATAAATATGTTTTTTTTTTTGTGTATTGCCGACCTATTGTCCATCATCTTTAGTTAGTTCATCTGTAATTATTACCAATAAACCGCCTGATTTGTAGATCTATTATAATGACGAGGCATTTTTTTTAAATTAAGCTATGGGAAAATAAAGTTTTGCAAAAATTATCTGATCGTTAAACAAATACCGATATAAGTGTATCTTAACGTATCTTTCTTATCTAATCAATCTCGTGGGAAAGGTCGATCGAAAGACAGGGATTCCATTTGATAACAATCAATATTTACTGACTATAATGTCTTCCTTAATGTCCCTTTTACAAAAGAAAAAATATTTTATGGGCCTTGTACTAACAGGTGATTTTTGTGGATTTATTTCGCCTATTTATTATACAGTTAACAAACATTGATGCTTTGTTGAATGGTGTAACTACCTGCCCTTATATTTTAGTATACAAGCGTATACATTGCAATTACAGAAATCTAATTATAATAAGGTATTTTTAGCTATGTAATAAAAATAGGAAATAAATTGAATGTAAACTTTTAATGTGTATTTCATTTATGAAAAATTAACTATTGTTTACTACATATACATAAAATAGTTGGTGTAATAAATATGACAATAAAAAATAAAATGAATATTATATGTCATATTGTTGTTGATATTTTTTCAATAATATTCTTAAATAGGTACTCCACAAAACATCCTGATATTTTATAGTAAGAATGGTTCATATTTGTTAGATTAAATGTTTCTTTAATACATCGAAATTTATAACGCTCAATAACTTTTTCATTAACAAGTCTGTCGTTTTCATCATAGAACTTGACTTTTATTTAGTAGGAGTAACTCATGCTTCTAATTATGATCTCACACTTATTTCTATATCTAATATGTCAATCTGTACGTACATTGCATCAATATACACGTCAATTACCTGCAATTATTATCAGTAGTTCTTTATAGAGCAACATTGGAA